>JAJOOH010002044.1:0-106565 GCA_029582605.1 Solanum gracilifrons | reverse complement strand
CCCAATGGCTTTCAATGGCTATAATTTGAAATTTCAGATTAAAAAAAAAAAAAAAAAACTGGCCGAACCGGACCAGAACCGGACTGGACCGGGACGGAACCGGGACTAACCGGACCGGGACGAACCGGTAAATCCCGGTTTCCGTCCCGTTCCCCCTCCCGAACCGGTACAATACCGGATCTAACCGGTACTATCCGGAACCGAGATGGAACCGATAATGGACCGGAACGAACCGGAACCGGTACCGGCACCTCCCGGTTCCGTTGCCAGCCTTAGGTGTGAGAATCAATTTTCACTAAGACCAATGCCACACACATGTCCCTTTTGTCCACATGCATCACAATACAAGTTGTGGGCCCTTATATCCTTATCAAGCGCTTATCATGATGTCAAATATTATAGTTGAGGTAATGATGTAATTTTACTTCTTAACAAAGTCGTTTGTATTAGGGATCTCTTTACTTTTCAATGCAATTTTTTTTTTAGCGAATCTAAATTTAGTAGAACTCCAACACATATACCCAAGTCCAGATGAAAAACAAATAAAAAAGAAAAACTAGAGTGATGTGGAGCCACTGCTTATTTAAATAATTCAAAAGGTAACTTTGACTCAACAAAGACAAGAAACGGTCTTACTCCCTACCAGCTGACATTTGACTCTGAAATCGTTAGCATGACATGTTAATTCTATTATGATAGTTTGGTACGAAAAATAATAAATAATTAATTTTAGAATATATTAAATTTTTTAGGTATTAATATCGTGAAATAAAGTGATATATTATCGTAATGAAGATGTAAGATATAGCAGAAGCAAAAAATAGGGAAAGTACTACATATGTTAGGGCCCTGCCAATCACCAAAAAATAATTATGACAGTAGATTAGATATTCACTCCTTAAAAAAGATAACAATTGGGTGTCAAATAGAAGTAAAATAATACACAAAAATAAATGTATATGTTACTTTTAATAATAATTCTCAAATATGTTAACTTTAGGAATTAAAATAACATATTTTAATTAATTGAAGGTCAAATAATAATTCTCAAATATGTTAACTTTAGGAATTAAAATAACATATTTTAATTAATTGAAGGTCAAATATAAAGAAGGATCAAAATTACAATAGAGAGAGAACAAGAGGGGGGAGGGGGGTGCTTAAGTTATATTTGCCAACGGTGTCAAGATATTTTTATATTAATGGTGGATATATTATCTAGAGGTTAATTATCATTTTATTATGTTACTAATTTAATATTTCTTTATAACTTTATCTTTAATTAATTCTTAAACTTTTCAAACCTCTTTTTTTAATTTTGATATTTGTTCTTTCATATACCGTATACACTCGATTTTTTTGAAGTCCATGTCATTTATACTTGCGAGTCATAAAAATCAATCAAACTTACTTCTTTTTTTTCATTCGGTGTCCGGAGCACGCATTGAAGCCTCGATTAAATTCAAATCGCACACTGCAGACCCCTTCAGGGGTGGCGCTCCCAACATAATTTTCTTCATACCCAGAGAACTTGAGACCTCTGATTAAGGATAAATACTCCCACCAGTGCACCACAACCCATGTTGATAAAAAACAATCAAACTTACAAAAAGTTTCAACTAATAAAAAGGGATTAATAGAACAAATCGTTAATAGAGAATTAATATAATTGATTCCAATTTTCTTGAAATGGCTGGACGATTAAATCAACCAATTATTATAGCACACTTTCATTAAAATAAACAAACCAAAGTCTTTGGCCGTACTATCGTACAATCATTAAGGAATTACACAAATTAAAGAAGCATAGAATAATCCAAAGCCATGGACCATTCTTGTTTGTATTTTATAGTATCATCTCCTACTAAAAACTAATAAAGAAACATACACAAAATGTCACATGTGACCAAGTGACAATCATCATTGAAATATACGATCAATCAATATATATCGAATTTAATCATGAGATTCATTCAATTTCATGAATGTTAAGAGTAACCATCAAAACGTGCTATATGATTTTTTGATGGCAAACTTATAGAAGCAAAATTCCAACATTTTCCAAGCTTTTGAAGCAATAAAAAACATAGTTTTGCTCAAATTCTCAAAAATTTGAGTTTTAATTTGGCCCCTTTTTGGTGGAAGCATAGTCCTCTTGTTCATTTGGTTCTTTGGAGAAGCAATAGTCATTAATTGATTATGCGATCGTCAAGAAATGTATAGAATAGAAAAAAATGAAAAAAATTAAGTTCTATACACCGATAGTGTAAGTAACTTTTTATACTATCAATATAATTTAATCGATAATAAGCTTAGAGAGCCAAAAAAAGAGAAAATATTGACAAAGTGGGAGACTAAAGTGAGTTGGGGTTATTCAAGGAAAAGAAGATAATAGAAAAGTAGGGATTTTGGTGAGATTATATATAGTCTCAAAAAGTGGGGATTTGAACATATTTAAAACTTTGAGGTCCTTTTAAGCAAATTAATTAACATATTAAAATTTCTATAAATCACTAAACTTAACCAAAGTGTGATTCGATGTAATTTCTTGGCAAATGTATAGACAATTCATACTTGTTGACTTTGGTTCAATTGATGGTCGGTTATGTAATAAGGTCATCCTTGTCATGTTAAATAATGCAAGATATGAAAGTATTGTGTGAGCGTTCGATCATGATACAATAATATCAGTTCGAAATTGTTTAAGGGTAATAAGACATTCACATAGTTAAGATGTCTTTTTGAAAATTCGGGATAATTTCAGATGACTTTATGTCTTTTCTCTTTACTTGCTTTATTTCTAGTTGTGAAGTTCCAATTTCACTAATAATCTTTGCTCTTTCTAACTTCCCTATTCCTCCAATACTAGTTTGACTTTTATACATGATAGAACATACATGATGTTAGAAAATTTATCCTATCAAGTCACATATACTTATTGGAGTAGGTATATAACTTTTATCTTATTTTCATTATTACAAATTCTGTTTTGAGGAGGACAATTTGTATATATCTTCAAGATGGTGCTATAGTTTTTAAAAAATTATTTACATCATCAATGGTTGTAATTGAGCTACTCCTTGAGATCAATTAGCCAAGATTTTGATCAAACAAAAGCTCAATCTAGTGATATTCTTATATTTAAAATTAGATTCATCATTGAAAGGTATTCTCTCATTCAATATTTTCTAGTGTTTGCATTCTAGAAGACCCACTAGACAATGTTCTTTGGTTTGGTGTGAGAATCAATTTTCACTAGACCAATGTCACAAGTCTGAAATATATATCCTACCCCCACACACACGGTCAGTGGCGGAGCTAGAAATTTCACAAAAGGTGTCCAGAAATAACAGCTTGTTATGTTAAGGGTATCCAAAATATATTATTTAATCATTTCGTGTATTATTTTACTTGTATATATGATTTTTTTACGACGAAGGGTGTCCACTACCATGTGGCAGTGCCACTGCACACGTCCCTTTTGTCCACATGCATCACAGTACAAGTTGTGGACCCTTATATCCTTATCAAGAGCTTATCATGATGTCAAATATTATAGCTGATGTAATGATGCAATTTTACTTCTTAACAAAGTCCACCAAATAGACACCATGCATGTTCGATTATGACTTCGATCTGTATCGCATTAGACCCCTCATAGGCCTTGACATATGCAAAATGTTGGTGTAATTGTTAACCTAACCAACATGTACCTTGTGCAACATGAATATCACTTGTTAGAATCAAATGTTTATCATCATGCTAAAAACGGTAGTTGATAAAAAAAAATGCAACTTTATTTCGCGAACACTACTGCCACACATATCAATATATTTGCACCAAAATTATAATTCTCATGTATATCCTATCCACACACCGACACACATGGCCCTTCTTGTCTACATACATCACAGTACAAGTTGTTTTAATTGACACGTATTTCCTCATCAATTCACATGAAAATTAATTCATTTTATACATAAATTAATTAATTCAAACAAGTGATTTTGGTTGATGTTATGATTTTTTTAAAAATATCAATAGTATTAGTTTAGTCTTGTTTATAAAAAGACACAAAAATAAAATAGGAAAATTATTTTTTGTTTTATCATTTTAAGAGCCGTACGTGTTAAAGTAAAATATACCGATTATTGCAAAGAGAAGAAAAAAGAGAAGATAATTAATACATAATCAATCTTTTAAATTTGTTGTAATATTTTATTTAGACACTTCAAATTAAGTTAGTTTTAATTGATTAGCTCAGTTTCTAATTAAGTGTTTTAATTAAACATTTTTAATTTAAATTTTTGATTTTTTTTCTATATTCTCATTTGTTTATTAGATAGTCATGAATAATTGAAATTAATCCCGCCGCAATGCCTACTAAATCAAACTTGTCTGAAGAAAATATGACATTTCTTAATTATTACTATAATTCATATGTATTCGCCTCAATAAGCTACTTTTAATTAAAAGTGTGAAACCAATTTGTTTTGGAATAAACATAAACCTCTTTTTTTTTTTTGCCCGAATTCGAATTTAGTCTAGAAGAAACAAGGAAGACATTTTTGGTGGTAGATGGCGAACAAGCTGCTCAGCGAAATGGGTCTTCCCAACTCCATAGCCAACATTTTTGCTGCTCGTAACCTTATTACTGCCAAGGTTTCTTTTAACCCTTTTTTCCCCATTTATTTCTTTTACCTAATGTAAATTACACAATTTTCAAATGTAAGAATCGTTATTGCCTTATGAATTCTTCAATCTTTAGCATTTCCATTATCTGAGTTTATTTTAGTTGTTGGGTTCTTCAAATTTATGTAGGAAATGTACAGTTCCAGCCTTAATTTTGATCCTATTGTGAAGGGCAATTATGTTTTAAAGATTGATTGATATTTCTAAGTGTTGAAAGTCTATTAACACATGTTGAGGTGAAACTATAGCACCCAATGAGTAGTTTTTGCTTTTTGAAATTAGAATTGCCAGCACAAGTGTGTGGCCAAGTGGTCAATGAAGTGGCATTAGCACTATGAGGTGTTAATTCAATCATCTTTTCATTTGGTTTAGTCTTTGATGGATAGAGTTACCTGATATTTTGGAAGTATCGCGTCGAATTAGTTGTGGTGCACGTAAGTTGGCCCAGATACCACATTTATTAAAAAAAAACAAGAAACAAACTAGAAGATATGTTTCACTTGAAATCACTATGAAGAAAAGATAGAAATTCAACATTTTAGATTGTAAAGTTGAGGGGGAATGTAGGGGTTGTTATAGAAATAAGTAGTGAAATATGGGAGATGGGAATACTGTATTAGATGAAGGTGCAGGGGAACGGTATTCACTATTGGTAGAGGTAATTGAAGTGAAAAACTACTGATGATGTTTGTTGATTTGGTAGCTGAGGTGTTAGAGATGTCAAGTGGAAAACATTTTATGCACTCTTAAGTCTTAAGGAATTAGTAGCTATGAGACAAGAAAATGCTTTCCTAGTTTTTTATGCTAAACCAAATGAAATCTTTATGGATCTGTTCAATGCCCTTACAAGCACTGAGAAGTTATCTGAAGCATGTGTGGAACTGTCTGTGCTGAGTGCGCAGGTCGCGGGATGATATCAAACAAGGGAAAAGTTTATTTACAGTGCACCTTTTCTTTCTTTGTTTTTCCGCAAGTTCTTGTTTCTGAATCAATAGACACCGGGCAGGGTGAGGAGAAACATTGATCATCGTGAATGCAGGATATTGATCTTCAGATAGATTACGGATTGTTGTTTTCATCTTTCAAGTGTGCATATGTGTCTGTTTTTCCCTTATAATTTAGTACTCCGGTTTAAGTGCAACAAAGATCCCACCTGGAACAGAGAAGTGAGGGAATCAATTTTATGTTTCATGTTTTGAACCTTATTAACTTCCTGACACATTGCTTTCAATGCATCCCCATTAATTTATGTTTGTTCTATTGTCTCAGGACGTATTTTCACTGACAGAATTTGAGTTGATGGAATTGCTAGATGTGGATTTGGCTGTAGTAACATCAGCAGTGGCACACATCAGTGAAATTACATGCCCTCCGTACCAAACTGTACGTGTATATAGGCAGACTATGTGGTTGAGTTTTTCAAGAAGAGATCAAATTCACTTCCCCCTTGCTTTTCTGTGACTTTAGGCACTGTCATTGTTGGAACAGCGTGGTCAAAATGAGAACATGGCTGGCCATCTTCCAACTTCTCTAAAAGGACTCGATAATGCTCTGTGTGGGGGAATTCCTTTTGGTGTTGTGACTGAGCTAGTGGGTCCAGCAGGCATTGGTAAAACCCAGGCAAGATTATCTGTTTCTAACTTAAAAGAAAACGTGTTTTCTGAATTTCTTTCGTATTTGGTGGCTGTTGGAACTTTGGGTTTCTTCAGTTCTATCTGTTGTGTTTGCAAGTGTATGTATTGAGACATTTTCATATTTTTTATCATCATCTAGATTATCTTCCCATAATAGTGCTATGTTTTCCTTTTCATAAAAAAAATAGTGCTATGTGTTTCCTTGCTTTTAAATTGCTTGTTTTGCCGTTGGTATGTTTTTTTCGCTGAGCTTATTCTGTCGTTAATTGCAGTTCTGCTTGAAGCTTTCATTACTAGCGTCTCTTCCTTCGAGTTATGGCGGCTTAGATGGCTCTGTAATTTATATCGATACAGAATCCAAATTTAGTTCACGGAGGTAACTTTCAGGCTTTTGGTACTAAGGTTGCTATGTTTAGTGGAAATAGTGACCTTTCTGTTTCTGAAGCGTCTTCCCAGGATGATAGAAATAGGATTTAATAGCTTCCCAGAAGTATTTCAGACTGAAGGGATGGCACAGGAGGTATATAACATATTGTCTAGTGCTTTTTTTTTCATATTTCCTTAAATGCAGAGGGACCAGCTGCTGCACCTATGACTAACTAACTACTCTGGAACAACAACATTGAACAAGAGAGTGAAGTTTTAAAATCAACTTTCAATGAAGTTTATATTATGAGGATTCATCAACCTCAACTTGTTTGGGACTGAGATCTTTGTTTTTGTCGTTGTTGTTGGTTCAATGAAGTCTATGAATCTCGTCAAAGCTGTTTTATATTATTAGCAAGTCTATGATTAATCACTTGCAAATGGATTCCCTTTCCCAACTAATTTTATTCTCCCCTTTGAGTAACATCATACTGAAAGTGAGCTATGAAATGGTCATGGTAGGATGCAAGTTGTAGCTCCTTTATCTTCTACAATTGGTTCACCGATATCATGCCCATTTCTAAGTTGACTTTTTTCCTTGTGGATTGAAGATTTCTATCAACACCTTTCTTCCATGTTCAAGTATATATGGATGTCTCACTCACTGTGTCTCTAAAATAAAATGATGAGTAAAGGGTAAAAAGTTGAAGAGCTGAACATTTTCTTAGTTTTGCAAATTAACTATGTCAGAGCAGTTAGTATAGTAAAACCCTTGGCTTATCTTGATGCTAATGCATGCACCCTTTAGTGTTTTCTCTTTAATGCATTGGATTGAAGAGCTTAGTGAGGATGTTCCCCTTGATGTTGCAGATGGCTGGAAGGATCCTGGTTCTAAGGCCAACATCACTTTCTGAATTTACTGATAGGTCTGTTGCAGCTTTACCTATGAACTGTTATTCTGAGTTGATGCAATACTGAATTCATGAATATTTAGATTATGGATTATAATGTTGGAGGGAGTATGGGTTAATTAATGGAATTGAAATATGTTTTTGTTCGTATTCTTCTACTTTGAAGAATGGCCTTTGCATTTCAATCACTTCAATTGACGATTAAGATGAAAGGTCTGAAGGAGTTACATAGGTTAATACTATTGATTAGATGGTTGGAAGAAATTATCTTTGTTGGAATATAATTTGTTTGGTGAATGATGTTCATGACCATGTATACCTTACTGGTCAAACTAAAAATCCATATTCTCATAAATTTATCTTAAAGGGATGCAACTTGATATCCACAAAAATTAGCAAAGAAAGAAGCTGCTGCTGGATGTCATCACTGGAGAACAAACATACATAGTTTTGTTAAGACAGCAAATGCACAACTCAACTCTTACCTAGTGGCTAGTGTAATTGCACAAGTGGGGCAATGCATAACTTTTACGATTAAATAAAAATGAAAAATAAAAAAATCAATTGATGATATGAGTTGATATTAGCTTTTCAATTTTTTTTCTGAAATAGGAGGAAATAAAAATAAAATAAGATGCATTTTTTTGTGAAATAGAAGGATGAATATGTTTGATCAAAGATAGAAGTGCTGACAGTCCATTTTATGCTTTTAACATTATCTTCTCTTAT
This sequence comes from Solanum gracilifrons, assembly GCA_029582605.1. Taxonomy (NCBI): domain Eukaryota; kingdom Viridiplantae; phylum Streptophyta; class Magnoliopsida; order Solanales; family Solanaceae; genus Solanum; species Solanum gracilifrons. The sequence goes on along the minus strand of JAJOOH010002044.1, from coordinate 98,233 downwards.
GAGGCCACATTATGTGTCAGATATGTTGGCTATTCAGTACTCTGTATGGCATCCTGTATTAACAGTTCCACAAACTCAGTATTATCCAATACTGCGGGGAGAGAGTATTGTCAATAAATAGATAATTCACCGACTTTATAAAGCAGTGAATAATGTAAGATCTCTTGCTTATGATGTGAGAGATTCAATCCAAGATAATGTTGGAATCAAAAGGTAAATCCAATGGAAGTCAGATATAATGTTGTTTTAAAGCCTGTGTATCTACAATTTTACAAAACCAACCAAACACCCGACAGCCAATATATATTAAGTTCATAATGCACATATTTCATTTAGTTCCTGTATTATAATCTCTTTTTCCCTTAAGTTCATAATGCATATATTTCATTTAGTTCCTGTATTATAATCTCTCTTTCAGTCTTATTTGATCTTACTGTTGTTCAAAGCAGCTCCTTCTTCAATAAAGTGATAATTCGTTTACGCGTTGAGAAAATTCTGGTATAGAAAAAGTAGAGCCAATGCAAAAGTATGGTTCTTTATAATGACACATTATGCACTATATTGACTGGAACATGGGCACACCATATGTTAACAAGAAACTAAAGACAAGCCCTCATCTGTACAAAATCATTTTCTGCTCCTTCAAAAGCTCTCCTATTCCTTCCCTCCAAGTACCCACATAAGAGCCAAAATATCCATATTCCACCCTCTATGCATTCTTTTCCTTCTTCTGAAAGCCCAGCTCAACATCACATCCTTAATTGTGGCCGGCATTGACTGCTCTCCGTAACAGCCTCTTATTTCCTTTCAATCAAATTTCTCTTTCATTTTGACACTTCTCCAAGTTGTGTAAGTATTGGACGTTTTTAGTTTTTATGAATTATTGTCTATGTGTTTCTGTCAGTTTGCAGAAAATCAAAGTTTCACTATTTCAGCACGGTGTGAAATTGCTGATCATTGACAGCATGGCTGCTCTTCTTTCAGGGTAATTCCTTTTTTCACTTTTCCTGTGTAATTGTTCAACTTCAACTTGTGTTTCCTTTGAAATCTGCTGGAGTTGTAACATTTTCGCCTAGTATCCACTAAAGAAAATGTGAATATCTTGATAGTCCAGAAAACATTAGAGCTTATCCATGCTGATTGTGCTCTTAAGTTATATACAAGAATAATGTGTTAGTGGTATCAGATTCTATGCAAATTTATATAACCATTCTCAATGTGAAATTTTAGGTCTCAGTACATTACTGTGTCTGGAATTCATGGTAGCCTGCTTTGGGGGTTATATTTTATAATTTCTTTGATCATGCGAAAACAGATCTTTGGCACATAATACTCAGAACCCTCTCTTTGCAGTGGGTGTGATTTCATGTCATGTGCAACATTGGATAATAATATTTTGAAAACTCAGTATCTGTATACTGCTCTCCACATTGTCTTTTTCACCATAGTGATACTCGTGAACTTTTCACTCTTTCCAGTGAAGGTGTACAAGGACCTCAGAGACAACACTCATTGGGTTGGCATATATCATTTATTAAGTAAGAACATTGTCTTTTTGAATGAGTACCTAGGAAGTATCTCTTTCTTCTTCCCCTGTACCAAGCTATTGATCTGTGTTTTGCCTAATCTGATGCTGTTTGTTTGCCATTTTCAGATCAGTTGCAGAATTTTCACGAATTCCTGTAGTAGTGACCAATCAAGTGAGATCTCAAAGTCGTGATGGAACTTCCCACTATTCTTTCCAAGGTACTGTGGTAGTATCAGTCTTTGCTAGTATTAATAATGACGGAAGTTTTTTTTTTCTTTTCTAAAATAAAGAAATATATTTTGAACGACGGAAAGGATCATTGCTATCATAATACTTGGTTCCATTTTACTAAAGCATGCTTGCTTGCAGATTCCTCCCTGAAATTAATGGGTAATTCTTTTAATTTAGATTTGATTAATCTCCAGAATGAAACTAGATTTGCAATAGACTTGAGCTTAAAATTTCTATGAAAAACTGGAGTTTAGAAAGACTAGATATTGATAATCCATCCTTGAGCTTCCACCAATAACAACCTCATAGAACCCGGTAAAAGAAGAAGTAAAGAGAATAAGAGAAAGGGGAGAAGAGTGGTGAACAAAGATAGGAGATAGTGAATTTCCGGTTTGGTATTTACCAAATTCCACAAATGATTGGTCTCTTGTTTATCCGCATTATATGGAATAAGCTGAACAATCTGAACCCTCAATTTGATTTATCCCAGACATCGATCTTCTTCTAGCTCACCAAGTCACCCCTCCTAATATCTGCCCGTCTAAAATGAAGTTAACATATTCTTAGCTAAACGATGTCATCTCATAACATCCCAATTGAAATTATTTTTCCTTTAGAAAGTCTACTCCGTCACTACATTCCTTCTGCCTTTGGAATTATGCTCGACCTCGAGCATGCTGTTGCGCAATAGACTCCGGAAACTAAGATTTAGTTACCTTCCAATCTTCCACATTGCTTCCGCTGGAGCTAAATATTCCCACTGTACAAGTATGTTCACTGACCTCCATTATTTTATTTCACCATGTTCCTTGATAGTATTGCGATAGGTTGACCAAAATCTGTCCATCTTCTCCGTCCAATCTTTCTTTCAACAACGAAATATGTAATACAGGGTAGCTGAGAATCTTTGGGGAATTATAGTAAGCAACAGGCTCTACCCTTTGTATTTCTTCATACGGCCCATAAAACTTTGGACACTGTTAAGAGTGTCTCACCTTGATTGAGAAATGAGTTGTTGTCTCCTTATATAATCTTGGGAAATCATCACCTTATGAGCTAAGCTTATGCTGTTTGAGTATTTTCTTAATATGGTATCAGAGGCAGAGACATTTCTATTCATATTCTTGGTTGACCAAATGTTGCGCATCCATGTTATGTTGTCTATGGTCAAAATATCAAGCCCTAGGTATGCAGGAGGGCAGTAGATTATGTAATTAGACTAAGTTTTCAGAATTAAAAAGCTTTATAATTAACAGTCTGTGGGACATGGGATACTATTACTTGTTGAAATATGAGGTATTGTTGCACAAAAGATGAGTAGAACTTCCTCTTCAGAGCAAAGCAGAGGTGAAAGTCCAGAAGCTGCCACAAAACTTGATTCTCATCTTGTTGCTGCTTTAGGGAGCCACTGGGCTCATGCTGTTAGTATTCGTCTTATATTTGAATCAAGATCAGGTTAGATCTTCTTCTTTTCTTTGAATTGGTGATCCTGGATTTTTGTTAAGGAAAGTTGTGCTTTTGTGGTGTTGAAACTTGAAATTCACATTTGTGCTCACCTTTGGTTCTGAAGTGTCACCAATCTGCTTATGTCGTAATACATAATAGTAGCTAGAGTAAGAAAATAGTGTTATTACATTTTTGTTTTTTGGTCTTCAACCGATACATGCTCTTCTAGATCTTTGGTCTGGAAAAGTACTGTAAAAGGATTATGCAAGGGAGAGGAGTTGATTGGTGTACTATTGGATGGTGGTCAGAATCAGTCTTTTCGACAAACTTTATATCATTGTATTCTCTAGGAAATTGTTACTCCAAGCTTTGGCCAAAAGACAACACCTTATAATTAGGCTAAGCCAGCTGATTTACCTGAATTTATTTGTAATACAGATAACAACCCATGGATATGTAATGGGAAGAATCTTCTTTATTGTTAAACTGTACATAATGTGTGACTTGTATCCAGTGTTTTGGATGGCGAAAGGTGGCAAGGGCCTGCCTCGCCTCGTGGCTCGCTGCTCGCCTTTTTGAATTGAGGCACCAATTAATACCAAAATTTTAAAATTTTAATTGCATATATAAATATCCAAAATCTTAATAGCAATAACATATATTAGCAAATATTTCAATTCAAAAGCTAATAGTAGATACTAAAAGTCTAGAACTTGAATGACTCAATGATTCATAAGGCAATTGACAAACAATACTAGAACTCTAAAAGTCCATTGAATTCACTATCTATGGACAAATAAATACTATATTAATTAAAATAAAACTAAATTAAGTAGGGAAGAAATAAATATAAAAGGATTAATTTTTTTTAAAAAAAATATATGCAGTGAGCACTGTTCAATGTTCAGTGCTTCAGAGTTCAGTAGCTCCAAGCATCCAACATAAAAAGAAAAACATAGCACTCACTACCACTGAAAACAGAGCACTCAGCCACTCACTACAACTGAAAAACAGAGTAGAGAAGAAGAAGAAGAGAAGAACTGAAGAAGAAGAAAAAAAGAAGAAGAACTACGTACCTGAGCTGAGCAACAGTTGCAAAAAACTGAGGAGCAACAGTTCCGAAGAACGAAGGTCTCGTCCTCACTCTCGAAGGGGTAGCGATTCGCGACGAAGAGGAGAAGAGTAGCGATTCACTAAGGTTTGCAAAAATACCCCAAAAAAAAAAATGGAAATAGGCGATGCTGCCTCGCCTTTCGCCTTTGGCGAGAAGGGGAGCACCTTTCAAAACACTGCTTGTATCATTATTTCCTACCCATGGAACTTTTGGAGAAGAAAATGGAAGATTTGGAAGCAATGATATTTGGCAAAGTTACTATTTACCTTACGATAGGTCCTATCTTGCACTGGATGGGTCAATTTCATCTTTTTAGGTTTTTGCTCTACTCCAGGTAAAGATCCGCTAGCTTCATTTGGATTTGTACATATAGGGCAAACGCCTCCATTACCATTTCTTTTTGTATTTTTTTTCAAGTCATCTTATACAAGTATTTATTAGAGTTGAGATAACTTTGCTCGACAATTAGGATTCTGGGTAATAGGAAAATCTTTCTTTCTAGGGAATCGTGCTTACTAAGCTCTGTTTGAAGTAATCTAATGCTCATTTGTGCTCTCAATCTTCATATTTCTTACTTAGTCTATTCTTGAAGATAGACTTCGATCCTTAATATTTGGTTTCCCTACTTGAACTGATGATCATTGTGGTGGTTCATAGCTTCTAATAATGATACATTTGGAGTGTCTAAATTGAGCTTATAATGTTTTTTTTCTTTCTGACTTTTGCCTTCTGATTCTTGAGTAGAGTAGATTAACATAGATGAATGAAGGAATTGCTGATGCTCTCTTCCGTCTTTCAGGTCAAAGGTTCATAAAATTAGCAAAATCTCCAGTATCTCCGCCTTTTGCATTCCCTTTCAACATAACTTCTTCTGGGATTTCATTGCTCAATGATGATGGAGTGGAAATGCCAGGGCCAGAGATACATTCAATAAGTTGCCAAGGTATCATTTAGTATACTGCCTCTTTCATTTGTGGGAGGTGGGAGTTTCTGAGGTAGTGACATTATTTCAATTTGGTAGAGTGCTTCAATTACGTATCTGTAGTATAAAAAAGAAGATACAACAATCTCAAAAGGCAAAAGGTAGAAACAAATGATTGCTTAGAAAAAGTTCAAGCACTGTATGCGATTCAATTTTAGTTCACATGGAAAAGAAACTTTAAGAATGTCGTCTTGATGACAATTAGCAAGAGCCCTATGTTTAGCACACTGTTCCAAAAATGTCATTTGGTCATATGTTGCTTGCTGGTTTTTATTACTGAAAATCGTCACCAGTCTCTATACATAATGCAGGTCACAACGATGTAATTAATTTCGGTAGTGAAATGATGCATTGAGGTCCAGAAGCAAAGATACCTAATCTAATGTGTAGCCCTATAGGCGTGCTGGTAAATTCTTCTTCTTATACTAGCACTAACACATTCTTTTTTTCTCCGAATCCTCAGACTGAACTTCATCGTTCAATCTTAAATCCCTCAGTCATATCTATTTTAGGTGTAAATTCTATGAGTAGATGATGTAAATATGATTGATTTATAAATGAATCCACTGTGATGGATTCCTTACCTTGAGTAAGGTAAACTCACATCCTGTTAAGTCCTTGCTTGGAAGATTGATGCCTTATGTATTGTCTCGTATTGTCAAGTTTTTTACTATATAATGGTTAAAAAATATATTTTATGGAATGATTTATCTAGTGTAATTGTGTTGTATTTGTTTGATGAGAAATGCAAATCTGTTTGTCCACTTTCTTCACCCCTCTATTAAAATGATCAATTCAAGGACAAAGTTGTCAGAGCTTCGCACACTCGATGAAAGAGCTTTACAAGCGGCTTTTGAGTGTAATGAATCAAAACTGAAGATGGATCAAAACTTAATAGGCCTAGGGTGGGGTAAGTTTTTTTCGAAGTAGCTCAACAATGTTCACGGTGAGGCTATACGTATTGCTCCTCCAACACAGTACATAGGGTTTCCGTAAATTTTTTTTTCACCAAAATATTCCGTCATGGCTCGAGCCGACATGCTGGGCGTGGCCGACACTCACATACCAATGTTGATCCCTAGGTGAACTCTTGGCCTGACTACTTAGCGAAAGACTAACTCAAGCAAATTTAAGCTTAAAATTTAACTTCAAGTCTCAAAGCTTCTCAAAATTCAAACTATCTCAAAATAGTAAACTCAAACGATTTGAAAATAATAATGGTTTGCTCTAATAGTTTAGAGGAAATATTAAAAAAAACTCAACATTAACTATCTATGAAGTGTTTATAGTTCAATATGGATGTTGGGATAAGACCCACAACACCTCAAAACTATTAAACTGAAAGACAAAAGTGGAGTCCTCCAAAATGCATGGAAGACTCACCAAAAGTTTTTCTAAAAAAACTTCACGAGGACCTCAGTAATGATTTGGGGGAACATTATGTATGGTCTCACTATTTTAAGCAACATTTTTGTATTTAGGGGACAATTTTTAGAAATTACGCGACTTTCTTATTTTTTCGTGTGTTAAGCTCATGGATTTGCCGCTTTGGGGAACACGGAAGGTTTTCCTGAAAAATTTTATAAGGACCTCGTAATGAGTTGGTGGAGTATTTTGTATAGTCCCACCATTTTAAGACATATTTTTACATTTATGGGCTAAATTATTAATGACGTGAGTTGGTTCTGAAGGGCAAACATACACATTTTCAAGTTCAATCGAGCTCCAATGCGGGAAAGACCAAATTTACCCTTTTTCATGTGCTATAGTCCATGCGTTCTTTGGTGATACGTGATCCCGACTTGTTTTTGGCTGAAATTTTTCATGGATGTCCGTTACAACCTTATTAATGGCGTGAGTTGGTCCCGAGGGGCAAACATACGTATTTTCAAATTCAAACAATCCCCAAAGCGCTTAAGACTGAATTTATCATTTTTTGTGTGCTATAGTCCATGAATTTTTGGTGATACGTGATCCCGACTTGTTTTTAATCAAAATTTTTCATGGACGTCCATTACGACCTTATTAATGGCTTGAGTTGGTCCCGAGGGAAAATTAAACGCATTTTTAACTTCAAATGAGCCCTAAAGAGCTTAAGACCGAATTTACCATTTTTCGTGTGCTATAGTCCATGAATTTTCGGTGATACGTGATCCCGACTTGTTTAGGGCCGTAATTTTTCATGGATGCCCGTAACGACCTTATTAATGGCGTGAGTTGGTCCCAATGGTCAAACAGATGCATTTTCTAGTTCTAACGAGCTCCAATGCGGGAAAGACCGAATTTACCATTTTCGTGTGTTAGAGCCCATGAATTTTTGGTAATACGTGATCCCAACTTGTTTTTGACCGAAATTTTTCATGGACGTCCGTTACAGCGTTATTAAAGGCTTAAATTGGTCCCGAGGGGCAAACATACGCATTTTAAAGTTCAAACGAGCCCCAAAGCGCTTAGGATCAAATTTACCATTTTTTCGTGTGCTATAGTCCATGAAATTTTGATGATATGTGATCCCAACTTATTTTTGGCTGAAATTTTTCGTGGACAACCTGTACGACCTTATTAATGGCGTGAGTTTGTCTTGAGGGGTTAACAGATGCATTTTCAAGTTCAAACGAGCCCCAATGTGGGAAAGACTGAATTTACTGTTTTTCGTGTGCTATAGTCCAGGGATTTTCAGTGATACGTGATCTCTATTTGTTTTTGGCCGAAAATTTTCATGGACGTCTGTTAATACCTTATTAATGACATGAGTTTTTCTCAAGGGGCAAACAAACACATTTTCAAGTTCAAATGAGCCCCAAAGCGCTTATGATCGAATTTATCGTTTTCGTGTGTTATAGTCCATGGATTTTTGGTGATACGTGATTTCAACTTGTTTTTGGCCAAAAATTTTCATGGACCTCCGTTACAATCCTTATTAATGGCGTGAGTTTTTTCACAAGGGACAAACAAGTGCATTTTCAACTTCAAATGAGTCCCAAAGCACTTAAGACCAAATTTATCATTTTTTGTGAGCTATAGTCCATTAATTTTTGGTGATACGTGATTCCGACTTGTTTTTGGGAGAAATATTTCATGGATGTCCGTTACTACCTTAATAATGCCGTGAATTGGTCCCGAGGGGAAAACATACACATTTTCTTTATCAAATGAGCCTCAATATGGGAAAAATCAAATTTACCATTTTTCGTGTGCTATAGTCCATAGATTTTTGTTGATACGTTATCCCAACTTGGTTTTGATCGAAAGTTTTCATGGACGTCCGTTACGACCTTATTAATGGCGTGAGTTGGTCCAGAGGGACAAACATACGCATTTTCAAGTTCAAACGAGCACCAAAGCGCTTTGACCGAATTTACTATTTTTCGTGTGCTTCCATAGAGTTTTGGAGATACGTGATCCCGACTTGTTTTTGACTGAATCATAGATGTCCATTACAACCTTATTAATGACGTGAGTTGGTCCCGATGGGCAACTAGATGCATTTTCAAGTTCAAATGAGCACTAATGCGGAAAAAAATGAATTTACCATTTTTTTGGTGCTATAATCGATGAATTTTTGGTGATATGTGATCCCGACTTTGTTTTTCACCAAAAATTTTCATGGATGTCCTTTACGACGTTATGAATGGTGTGAGTTGGTCCGAGGGGCAAACAAAACACATTTTCAAGTTCAAACAAGCCTCAATACGGGAAAGACCGAATTTACCAATTTTCATATGTTATAGTTAATGAATTTTTGGTGATACGTGATCTCGACTTGTTTTTGGCTGAAATTTTTCATGGACGTTCGTTATGACCTTATAAATGGCGTCACCTGGTTCCGAGAGACAAATAGATGCATTTTCAAGTTCAAACAAGCCCTAATGCGAGAAAGATCAAATTTACCATTTTTCTTGTGCTATAGTTTATGGATTTTTGGTGATATGTGATCCCAACTTATTTTTGACCGAAATTTTTCATGGACGTTCGACCTTATTAATGGCGTGAGTTGGTCCGAGGGGTAAACAAATGCATATTCAAGTTCAAACGAGCCCTAATACAGGAAAGACCGAATTTATCATTTTTCATGTGATATATAGTTCATGGATTTTTTGTGATACGTGATCTCGATTTGTTTTTGGCCGAAATTTTTCATGAACGTCCGTTATGACCTTATTAATGGCGTGAGTTGGTCCCGAAGGGAAAACAATTAGAATTTTCAACTTCAAACGAGCCTCAAAGCGCTTATGACCGAATTTACCATTTTTTGTATGATATAGTTCATAGATTTTTGGTGATACATGATTCAAATTCGTTTTTGGGTGAAACTTTTCAGGAATGTCCGTTATGACCTTATTAATGGTGTGAATTGGTCCTGAAGGGAAAACATATGCATTTTCTAGTTCAAACGAGCCTCAATATGGGAAAGACCAAATTTACCATTTTTCGTGTGCTATAGTCCATGAATTTTTGGTGATACGTGATCCAAATTGTTTTTTGGCCTAATTTTTTTAATAAACATTCGTTGTGACCTTATTAATGATGTGAGTTGGTCCCGAGGGTCAAACAAATACATTTTCAAGTTCAAACAAGCTCCAAAGTGCTTAAGACCGAATTACCGTTTTTGGTGTGCTATGTCCATGAATTTTTGATGATACGTGATTCCAACTTGTTTTTGACCAAAATTTTTCACGGACGTCCGTTACGATCTTATTAATGGCGTGAGTTTGTGCTGAGGGGCATATGAATGCATTTTTAAGTTCAAATGAGCCCAAATCGCTTTTGATCAAATTTACCATTTTTCGTGTGCTATAGTCCATGAACTTTGGTGATACATGATCCAGACTTGTTTTTGACCGAAATTTTTCATGGAAGTTTATTATGACCTTATTTATGGCGTGAGGTAGACCCAAGGGGCAAAGTGCAAACTGGTGCGTTTTCAAGTTCAAACGAGCCGCAATGCGGGAAAGATCAAATTTACTGTTTTTGTGTGCTACAATCCATGAATTTTTAGTGATACGTGATCTCGATTTGTTTTTGGCCAATTTTTTTAATGGAAGTGCATTATGACCTTATTAATGTCATGAGATCCTCATAAACTTTTTTTAGATAAGAATTTTGGGTGCTCCGGGCGCTAGATTCATGGTCTAATACACATGAAATATAGAACAATTTGCGCAATTCCTAAAAAAGGGCTTGTAGTTGCAAAAATGGGAGTGAGAAATATGGTGTGAGTATACGTGATAGTTTCCTAACTCAATACGGAGGTTCTCATAAAGTTACTTGATAAAAGTTTTTTGTGTGCTTCGGGCGTTGAATCGATGGGCTAATCCACATGAAAAATAGAGTAATTTGAGGGATTCCTAAAAAAAGCCTTGTAGATGCGGAAACGGGCATGAAAAAAATGGTGTGAGTATACGTGATGGTTCTTAGATTCAATAAAAAAAATTTGGGTGCTTCGGGCGCTATATCCATAGGCTAATACACACAAAAATTAGAGAAATTTGCGCGATTTCTAAAAAAAGGGTTGTAGATGCGAAAATGGGCGTAAAAAATGGTGTGAGTATAAGTGATGGTTCCCCAACTTAATACGAAGGTCCTCATAAAGTTTTTTTTGGAATTTTTTTTCGAGTGTTTTTGGTGCCAGATCCATGTGCTAATACACATGAAAAATAGAGGAAATTGTGTGATTCCTAAAAAAGGGCCTTGTAGAAGCGGAAATGGGCGTGAAAAAAATGGTGTGAGTATATGTAATGGTTCCCCAACTTAATACGGAGGTCCTCATAAAGTGTTTTGAGAAAATTTTTTTTGGGTGTCTGGGCGCCAGATCCATGGGCTACACACAGAAAATAGAGCAATTTGCGCGATTCCTAAAAAAAGGCCTTGTAGATACGAAAATGGGTACGAAAAAAATAATGTGAGTATACGTGGGTTCCCTAACTCAATATAGAGGTTTCATAAAGTTTTTGGAGAAAAATATTTGGGTGCTCCGGGTGTCAGATCTATGGGCTGATACACACAAAAATAGAGGAATTTGCACGATTCCTAAAAAAAACTTGTAGGCCGGAAATGGGAGTGAAAAAATAGTGTGAGTATATGTTATGGTTCCCCAACTAAATACGGAGGTCCTCATAAAGTTTTTGAATTTTTTTTTTGGGTGCTCCGAACGCCAGATTCATGGACTAATACACACGTAAAATAAAGCAATTTTCGCGATTCTTTAAAAAGGGCATGTAGATGCGAAAATGAGTGAAAACTGGTGTGAGTATATGTGATGGTTCCCCAACTCAAGACGAAGGTCCTCATAAAGTTTTTTGAGAAAAGAATTTGGGTGCTCTGAGCGCCAGATCCATGGGCTAATACACATAAAAATAGAGTAATTTGCGCGATTCCTAAATAAAGGTCTGTAGATGCGAAAATGGGAGTGAGAAAAATGGTGTGAGTATACGTGTTGGTTCCCTAACTCAATACGGAGGTTCTCATAAAGTTTTTTGATATAAAAAATTTTGGTGCTCCTGGCGCCAGATCCATTGGCTAAAAAGGGCCTTGTAGATGCCAAAATGGGCGAGGAAAAAATGGTGTGAGTATACATGATGGTTATCCAACTCAATAATAGAGGTCTTCATAAAGTTTTTGATAAAAAAAGTTTGGGGCGCCATATCTATGGGATAATACACACGAAAATAGGGAATTTGCGCGATTTCTAAAAAGAGGCTTGTAGGTGCGGATATGGGCGTGAAAAACGGTGTGAGTATACATCAAGGTTTCCCAACTCAATATGGAGGTCCTCAAAAAGGTTTTTGAGAATTTTTTTTTGGGTGCTCTAGGCGCCAAATCATAAATAAGAAATTTGCTCGATCCCTAAAAAAGGGCCTGTAGATGCGGAAATGGGCGTGAAAAAAATGGTGTGAATATATGTGATGGTTCCCCAACTCAATACGAAGGTCCTCATAAAGTTTTTTTTGAGAAAAAAAAATTTGGGTGCTTCGGGCGCCAGATCCATGGGCTAATACACACGTAAAATAGAGGAATTTTTGCAATTCCTATAAAATGGCTTGTAGATGCAAAAATGGGAGTGAAAAAAATGGTGTGAATATACGTGATGGTTCCCCAAACTCAATAAAGATGTTCTTATAAAGTTTTTTTTGAGAAAAAAATTTGGTTTCTCCGGGTGCGAGATCCATGGTCTAATACACACGAAAAATAGTGGGATTTGCGCAATTCCTAAAAAGGGTCCTGCAGATACGGAAATGAGCGTGAGAAAAATGTTGTGAGTATACATGATGGTTCCCTAACTCAATTCGGAGGTCCTCATAAAGATTTTTGATAAAAATATTTTGGGTGCTCTGGGCGCCAGATCCATGGGTTAATACACACGAAAATAGAGAAATTAATAAGATTCCTAAAAAAGGGCCTATAGATGCGGAAATGGGCGTGAAAAAAAAAGATGTGAGTATACGTGATGGTTCCCCAACTCAATACGGAGGTCCTCATAAACTTTTTTGAGAAAAAAATTTAGTTGCTCTAGGCGACAAATCCATGTGCTAATCACACGAAAAATAGAGAAATTTACATGATTTCTAAAAAAGGGCATGTAGATGCGGAAATGGACTTGAAAAAAATGGTGTAACTATACGTGATGGTTCCCAACTCAATACAGATGTCCTCAAAAAGTTTTTTGAGAAAATAATTTTGGGTGCTCCGAGCGTCAGATCCATGGGCTTAATTTAATACAAACGAAAAATAGAGCAATTTGCACGATTTCAAAAAAAAGGTAAGTAGATGCGGAAAAAGGGGTGAAAATTAATGGCGTAAGTATACGTTATGGTTCCCAAACTCAATACGGATGTCCTCATAATGTTCTTTGAGAAATTTTTTTTGGGTGCTCCAAGCGTTAGATCCATGGGCTAAAAAGGGCCTTGTAGATGCGAAAATGGGCGAGGAAAAAATGGTGTGAGTATACGTGATGGTTCCCCAACTCAATACAGATGTTTTTATAAAGTTTTTTGAGAATTTTTTTTTGGATGCTCCGGGCGCCAGATCCATGGGATAATACACACGAAAAATAGAGCAATTTGCGCGATTTCTAAAAAGGGCCTGTAGATGCGGAAGTGGGCGTGAAAGAAATTGCGTGAGTATACGTGATGGTTTCCAAACTCAATACTGATGTCGTCATAAAGGTTTTTGAGAAAAAAAATTAGGTGCTTCGGGCGCCAGATCCATGGTATAATACACACAAAAAATAGAGCAATTTGCGCGATTTCTTAAAAAGGGCCTGTAGATGCGGAAATAGGCGTGATAAAAATTGTGTGCGTATACATGATGGTCCCCAACTCAATACGAAGGTTCTCATTATGTTTTTTGAATTTTCTTTTGGGTGATTCGGGCACCTGATACATGTCCTAATTAATACACACGAAAGTAGAGCAATTTGCACAATTTCTAAAAAAAGGGCCTATTGACGCGGAAATGGCGTGAAAAAGTTGGTGTGAGTATACGTGCTTGTTCCCCAACTCAATACAGATGTCCTCATAAAGTTTTTTCAGAATTTTTTTTGGATTCTCCGGGCGCCAGATCAATGAGCTAATACATACGAAAAATAGAGCAATTGGCGCGATTCCTAAAAAATGATTCGTAGATGTGGAAATGGGAGTGAGAAAAATAGTGTGAGTATATGCGATGCTTCTCCAACTTAATACGGAGGTCCTCATAAAATTTTTTGATAAAAAATATTTTGGTGCTCCGGGCGCCAAATCCATGGACTAATACACATGATTAATAGAGCAAATTGCGTGATTCCTTAAAAAGAGCCTTGTAGATGCAGAAATTGGTATGAAAAAATTAGTGTGAATATACGTGATTGTCACGCTCCGAGCCTACACCCTGGACCTGGCCGACACTCGAAGACTATTGCTGTTCCCAAGCGAACCCTTGGCCTGGCTTACTCATGAAAAATACAAAATAAAATAAAATAAACTGAACTGCTCAAACTGAACTCATAATGTTTTAAAAATAGACATTTAACTTAGCCAAAAATGGCGACTCAAATATGAACGTAAGTCAATAACAAAGTAAAGAGAAATGACTAACTGACTGTCTATCTATGAAGCCTCTAAAACAACAGAGATGGATGTCAGGATAAGCCCACGACATCTTAATGAACTAAAACTAGAAATCAATGAAAATGGGTCCTTCGAAAAACAAAGAGGCTCACCAACTGACTTTGAGTACTCATCTTGATCAATGATGCGCTGGGTGCTGATCCTGGTTACCTGCGTCTGCATCATAATACGATGCAGGCCAACTGGCATCAGTACATTGAATGTACGAGTATGCGAGTTAGAATGCTAAACATAACATAGGCTTGAAAATATTCTGAAAGAAATACTTACCTTGACTCTTCTCAATTCATGAATAAACTTAACTGAACTCATTTCATTATAAAGCAGTTTAAAATAAGTGCAATATAAAGAAAGCAGAGAACTGTTTAAAACATGATGTCAACTCATAATCATAATATCGTAAAAGACATACCATGCTCCCTCTCAAAGTCTACTTGTGCAATGCATAAATGAAGTCTCATACCCCCATTCATACTAAGCAGAACCCCTTGAGGAACCATGTAATTACTGCTGTGGGAGTTTCTCTAACTGACAACCACCACTATGAACCTAAGTGGTGATACAATATTTTGATCATCACGCTGTCAGACTGTCCTATACTTTGCCGTCATATAGAACTACCTAACTTAGTGGATCCACTAGCTTAACTTACATGATCATCTAAAAAGTATGATCCATTAATACCCATGATGACTACATGGTTTATGGAGACTTGAGTTAATATGAACTCGCATCCCCATATCGGTGCTCAATACTACTCCCAAAAGTATACTTAGCTCATATGTTTTTAAAACAACTTCTTTATTTGGTTTGAGATAAGTACTCAAAACTGAGCTTAAAAGCTTTCTTGGAATCAGTGTTTCCTTCCTTGCTCAAATGTGAAAACATTTTGTTTACTCTTGGAAATACTTAGTTCCCTTATAACTTTTTGAGAAAAGAATTCAACTCTTTACTCTTTGCTTAACTTGAAACTTTAGTCTTACAACAAAGTTAAAACGTTTGTTAAAGACTTTTGAATACTTTAAAAACTATGCTTTGACTTGCTTCTTAACTTCTAGACTTAGCTATTAACTTCTCTTGACTTTGATCTTAACTTTCCTTGAACTGGATTATGGATTCAAGGTTTATGATCTCATGTTTATGGATGATTTCATGATGTTTGGATGTACCTTATATTGTTGGAATCAACTAGAAAACATAGATACATTGCTAAGGAACTAGTACGGAAGAAATGGGAAAGACTGGCGACCTTGGAGCTCTGAGAGGCGCGGGGTGCCAGAGCACAAACTTCAGAGCTGAAGTTGTGGCTCTCTGGCTGGCGCGTCGCCCCAGAGCCCAAACTTTAGGCTCTGAAGCGGGGCGTTCTGAGAGGCGTGGCACCCCAAGCCCTTGCCCAGAAAACTCCAGCTTTTCTCCTTCGTTTTTCATCTCTAAACCCTCTAATTTCACTTAGTTCTTTCCCCAAACACTTAGAATCACTAGTACCCTCAATATACAATAGATTCAAACTGAAATTACACCCGAAAACATGAATCAAATCGCAAGAAACTCCGACAACACAACCCACAAGAAATTGAACGAAACTTTCAACAATGTTCATCAAGAACTCAATTTCTAACTTTCAAAGACTTAAATTCGCTGAATATAATCATGGTTGGCGCGTGGGCGAACTAACCCAACGCTATGTGATCTCACATACCTCGTAGGGATCACCCCCGATGAAATCCACAAGCAATTCTTGAATGTTCTTGAACTTCCATCTCTTTTCTCCTCTTTTCTCTTTTCTCCAAGCCCTAGCGTGAACTCAACTTTTTTAAAACTGACTAAAATTTGATTTTTACCCCAATTAACTCTTAAAAACGAATTAGAATAATAAGGTAAGGAAAAGACTAAATTACCCTTCAAAAATCCGATTTTAGACTTTTCTTATTCGAACAGCCCAACTTCCAAAGGGAATAACTCACTCATATGAACTCGGAATCAAGCAAACTCGACGGCGTTGGAAAGATCATTTCAAGAGCTTTCCTACCATATCTGGGAGTGCTCCTAACTAATCCTGAGCTAGAAGTTATGACCATTTGAAGTTGACCAAAAACTCACTTTTCCTAACTTAAACAAATTTCCAGATTTCAATTCTTTTCAAAAATGACTATTTCCAAATTCTTAACTTCTTCCTAGTTAGTTCGATTTGCGAGATGTTACAGTGATGCTTCTCACACTCAATACAGAGGTCCTCATAATGTTTTTGATGAAAAAAAATTGAGTGCTCCGAACGCCATATCTATGGGTTAATACTCACGAAAATAGGGAATTTACGCGATTCTTAAACAAGGGTTTGTGGGTGCGGAAATGGCCGTAAAAAATGGTGTGAGTATACGTCATGTTTCCCCAATTCAATACGGAAGTTCTCATAAAAAATTTTGAGATAAATATTTTGGGTGCTCCGAGCGCCAGATCCATCGGCTAATACACACGACAAATAGAGGAATTTGCGCGATTCCTCAAAAAGGGACTGTAGATGCGAAAATGGGAGTGAAGAAAATGGTGTGAGTATAAGTGATGGTTCCCCAACTCAATACGGATGTCCTCATAGAGTTTTTTTGATAAAAAATATAGGTGCTCCGGGCGCCAGATGATGGGCTAATACACACGAAAAATAAAGCAATTTACGCGATTTCTAAAAAAGGGCATGTAGATGCGGAAATGGGCATGAAAAAAATTGGTGTGAGTATACGAGATGGTTCCCCAACCCAATACGAATGTCCTCATAAAATTTTTTGAGAAAATATTTTTGGGTGCTCTGGCCCAGATCCATTGGCTAATACACACGAAAAATAGAGCAATTTGAGCAATTCCTAAAAAATGGTCTGTAGATATGGAAATGACATGAAAAAAATGGTGTGAGTATACATGATGGTTCCAAACTCAATAAGGAAGTCCTCATAAAGTTTTTTGAGATAAAAGCTTTCGGTACTTCTGGAGTCAGATCCATGAGCGAATTCACACAAAAATAGAGGAATTTGTGCGATTTCTAAAAAAGGGCATGTAGATGTGGAAATGGGGATGAAACAAATGGTGTAAGTATATGTGATGGTTCCTAAACTCAATACGGATGTCCTCATAATGTTCGTTGAAAAAAAAATTTGGGTGCTCCAGATCCATGGGCTAATACACACGAGAAATAAAATAATTTGCGTGATTTCTAAAAAAGGGCCATTTTCAAACAGCCATACCTCCTAGTTCAGGATGAGTTAGAAGCAGCTCTGGATATGGTTGGAAATACCTTGAAGATATCTTTCCAACGCCACCAATTTTGCGCGATTTCGACATCATATGAGTAAGTTATGTCTTTTGGAAATTGGGCTGTTGGAATACGAAATTGTCTAATTCGGATTTTAGAAGGGTGATTCAGTCTTTTCCTTACCTAATTACTCTAATTCGTTTTTAGGAGATCAATTGGGGTAAAACTAGACTTTATTCAGTTTAGAAAATTAGAATTTACGCTTAGGGCTTGGAGAAAAGAGAAAGGAAGAAAGAAAGGGAGAAAAGCCAAGATTTCGCCAAAAAGGTCAAGCGTTTGGAGTGGAATTCGTCGGGGCTGATCCCTATTAAGGTATGTGAGATATTTTCGTGTTGGGTTAGTTCACCCACACACCAACTTATTCAATTCAGCAAAGATTGAAGTTGTTTGAATGTTAAGAAAATGAAGTTCTTGAAGAACATTGTTGAATTCTTGTTGGTTGATTGTTGAATGCTTAGGATAGATTTGATTCGTGTTTTCGGGTTGTTTTTTGAGTTAAATCTATTGGGTATTGAGGGTATAAATGATTCTAAGTGTTTGGAAAAATAATCATTGAGGTTTAGAAGATTTAAAGTTGAAAATCGGAGAAGAAAAATCGTCAAAACCTGGGGAAGGGGGGGTGGGGCGCCGCACCAGTCAGCACCCCACAAAAGGGACTCTAAAGTCCATCCCTTGGGGCGATGCGCCAGCCAGCGCTCCCCGGAAGTCTCTCTGACGTTTGAGGGCTGGCGCCTAACAACTCTCAGAGCGCCAGGGAAGCCAGTTCTCCCCATTTTCCCCCACCTTCTCGTACTTGTTCCTAAGTGATGTACCCATGTTTCCTCGTCAATTCCAACACTCTAAAGTACATCTAAACATCATGAAATCATCCATAAACATGAGATCATGAACCTTGAATCCATAATTCAATTCAAGGAAAGTTACGTTCAAAGTCAAAAAAGTTAAGAGTCAAGTTTAGAAGTTAATGAAGCAACTCAAAACAAAGTTTCTTAAAGTTTTCAAGGGTCTTTAACAATGTTTTAACGTCGTTTTAAGACTTAAGTTTTGAAGTTAAGCAAGAGTAAAGATATGGTTTGAAGTCATTTTCTTCAAAGAAGTATATGGAGACTAAGTATTCCCAAGGAAGTTTAAAAGAAATGTTTTCACATTTAAACAAGATTGTAAACTGAGATTTCCAAAGAGCGTTCAGGCTAGTTATCAGAAAAGAGTAATCGCTTTCTAAATGAAACAAGAAGGGAAACTTTGATTTCCAAGATAGCCTTTGAGCTAAGTTTTTGAGCACTAATCTCAAATCACAGAGGAAATATGTTTTAAAAACATAAGAGCCAGTACATTTTTGGGAGTAGTATTGAACACCGAATTGGGGGAGCGTTCAAAGAATCCATAGCCCCCATAGAACCATGTAGCCATCATGGGTAGAAAAGGTTCATTCTTTGTAGATGAATCCTTTTCAAATTAGACTAGTGGATCCATTAGGCAGTTCAGGTTCTATACTTTTGGCCGAGTATAGGATGCTCTGGTAGCGTGAGGTTGATCGATGTATCATCACTATAGCTCTTATGTGATGGTTGTCGGTTAGTGAACTCCCACAACAGCTATTGTATTTTTATATACATCAGTTCTTTTGTATTTCTACATACATCTCAAATTTATTGTATTTTTGCATACACACAGAGTTTATAGCATGTTTTTAGACAACTTTTCTTTATATTGCACTTGTTTTAAATTGTTTTATATTGAAATGAGTCAGTCAGGTTGAGTTGAGCCAAGTAAGTTATTCAGTTCTTTCAGTTTCTTTCTAGCCTAGGTATTGCTTAGCATTCCACCTCGCATACTCGTACATTCAATGTACTGATGCCAGTTGGCCTGCATCTTATTATGATGCAGACGTAGGTAACCAGGATCAACATCCAACACCTCGTTGATCCAGTTGATCAGCTCAGAGTCAGTGGTGAGCCTCCTTGCATTCCGGAGGTCTCTTTTATTTGCTTTCAGTCTTTCCTCTATTAGGATATTGTGGGGTTTGTCCCAACATCCATCTCAGTATTTTAGAGGCTTCATAGACAGTCAGACAGTTAGTTATGAGTCTCTCATCTTTGTATTTACATATATTCTATTCTGAGACATAAGTTGCCATTTTGGCCAGCTTTGATCAGTTAAGTTGTTTTATGAACTTATATTGTGTTGAGTTAAGTCTTCCGCTGAGTTAAGTAGCCAGGCCAAGGGTTCTCTTGGGGCCAACAATGGTCCCCGAGTGCCGGCCACGTCCAGGGTGTAGGCTCGGGGCGTGACACTACGCGATTCCTAAGAAGGGCATGTAGATACGAAAATGGGCCTGAAACAATGGTGTGAGTATACATGATGGTTCCCAACTCAATACAAAGGAACTCAAAAAGTTTTTTGAGAAAAAAAATTTGGGTACTCCGGACGCCAGATCAATGGGCTAATACACACGAAAAATAGAGTAATTTACGCGATTCTTAAAAAAGGGCCTTTAGATGCGGAAATGGGGATGAAAAAAAATGGTGTGAATATACGTGATGGTTCTCCAACTCGATAAAAAGGTCCTTATAAAGTTTTTTGAGATAAAAATTTTTGGTGCACCGAGCACCAGATCAATGGGATAATACACACGAAAGATAGATGAATTTGTACGATTCCTAAAAAAAGGCTTGAAAATGCGGAAATGGGCGTGAGAAAAATGGTGTGAGTATATGTGATGGTTCCCTAAGTCAATACGGAGGTCCTCATAAAGTTTTTTGCGAAAAAAAATTGGGTACTCCAAGAGAGAGAACCATGGGCTAATATACACGAAAATAGAAGAATTGATGTGATTCCTAAAAAAGGGCATGTAAATATAGAAATAGGCGTAAAAAAATTGTGTGAGTATACGCGATGGTTCCCCAACTCAATACAGAGGTCTTAAAAAGAATTTTGAGAAAAAAATTTGGATGCTTCGAGCGCCAGATACATAGAATAATACACACAAAAAATAGAGTAATTTGGGCGATTCCTAAAAAAAGGGATGTAGATGCGGATATGGGCGTGAATAAAAATTTGTGTGAGTATACATGATGGTTCTCCAACTCAATACAGATGTCTTCATAAAGTTTTTTTTTTAAAAAAATTGGGTGCTGTGTGTGCCAGATCCATGGGCTAATACACACGAAAAATAGAGTAATTTACATGATTAATTGATGCAAAAATGGGCGTGAAATAAATTGTGTAAGTTTACGTGATGGTTTCCAAATTTAATACGGATGTCCTAATAAAGTTTCTTGAGATAAAAAATGTGGGTGCTCCGGTGGTTAGATCCATGGATAATACACACGAAAAATAGAGTAATTTGCCTGATATCTAAAAAAAGTCATGTAGATGCGAAAATGGTGTGAAACAAATGGTGTGATTATACGTGATAGTTCCCCAACTCAATACGGAGGTCCTCATAAAGTTTTTTAAGAAAAAAATTTGGGTGCCCTGGGCACCAAATACATGTGCTAATATACACGAAAAATAGTGTAATTTGCGAAATTCATAATAAAGGGTCAATTGATTCGTAAATGGTGTGAGTATACATGACAGTTCCCCAACTCAATACGGATGTCCTAATAAAGTTTTATGATAAAAAAATTTGGGTGCTTCGGGCGCTAGGTACATAGGATAATACACACGAAAAATAGATCAATTTACGCGATTCCAAAAAAAGAGCCTTGTAGATGCGAAAATAGGCGTGAAAAAAATGATGTAAGTATACGTGATGATTCGCCAAATAAATACGGATGTACTCATAAAAAAATTTTAGAAAATTATTTTGGTTGCTTTGGGCGTCAGATCTATAGGCTAATACACACAAAAAATAGAGCAATTAGCGTGATTTTTAAAAAATGGACTGTATATACGAAAATAGGTGTGAAATTAATGGTGTCAGTATACGTGATGGTTCCCCAATTCAATACGGGCGTCCTAACTACGTTTTTTGAGAAAAAAAATTAGGTCATCCGGGCACCAGATACATTTGCTAATACACATGAAAAATAGAGCAATTTGTGCGATTCCTAATAAAGGGCCTATAGATGCGAAAATGGCATAAAAAAATGGTGTGAGTTTACGTGAGGTTCCCAACTCAATACGGAGGTCCTAATAAAGTTTTTTTTAAAAATTTTGGGTGTTCCGGGCACCTGATCCATGGGCTAATACACATGAAAAATAGATTAATTTGTGCGATTTAAAAAAAAAACATTTCAAATGCGGAAATGAGCGTGAAAAAAATTGTGTGAGTATACGTGATGGTTCTCCAAATAAATACGGATGCCCTCATAAAATTTTTTGATAAAAAAATTTGAGTGCTCTGGGCGCTTAATAAATGTGCTAATACACACGAAAAATAGAGCAATTTGCACGATTTCTAAAAATGGCCTATAGATGCAGAAATGGTGTGAATATACGTGATTGTTTCTCAACTCAATACAGAGGTCCTAATAAAATTTTTTGATGAAAATATTTTAGGTGCTCCGGGCGCCAGATCAATAGGCTAATACACACAAAAAATAGATCAATTTGCGCAATTCCTAAAAAGAGGCTTGTAGATGCGAAAATGGGAGTGAAAAAATGGTCTTAGTATATATAATGGTTCCCCAAATCAATACGGATGTCCTCATAAAGTTTTTTGATAAAATAAGTTTGGGTGCTCTTAGCGCTAGATCCATGAGCTAATACACATGAAAAATAGATCAATTTGCGCGATTCTTAAAAAAAGGCACGTAAATGCGGAAATGAGCGTGAAAAAAAAGGTGTGACTATATGAGATGGTTCCCCAACTCAATAGAGAGGTCCTCAGAGAGAAAAAATTTGGTGCTCCCGGCGCCAAATCCATGGGTTAATACACACAAAAAATAGAGCAATTTGTGTGAATCCTTAAAAAGGATCTGTAGTTGCGAAAATGATCGTGAGAAAAATGGTGTAAGTATACGCGATGGTTCACCAACTCAATACGGAGGTCCTCATAAAGTTTTTTCATAAAAAAAATGTTGGTACTCCGGGCGCTAGATCCATGGGTTAATACACACGATTAAAAAAGAAAATTGTGTAATTTCTACAAAAGGCCTTGTAGATGCGAAAATGGACATGAAAAAATGGTGTGATTATACGTGATTGTGATCCAACTCAATGCGGAGATCCTCATAAAGTATTTGATGAATTTTTTTTACGTGTTCCGGGCACCATATCTATGGGCTAATACACACGAAAATAGGAGCGATTACTAAAAAGAGCTTGTAGGTGCGGAAATTGACGTGAAAAATGGTGTGAGTATATGTCATGGTTTCCCAACTCAATACGGAGGTTCATATAAAGTTTTTTGACAAAAACATTTTGGGTGCTCCGGGCGCCAGATTCATGAGTTAATACACACTAAAAACATAAAAAATTGTGTGATTCCTCAAAAAGGGCGCGTAGATGCGAAAATAGGCGTGAATAAATGGTGTGAGTATAAGTCATGGTTCTCTAACTCAATATGAATGTCCTCATAAAAATTTTTTGAGAAAAAAGATATTGGTGCTCCGGGTGCCAGATCTATTGGCTAATACACACGAAACATACAGAAATTTGAGCGAATCCTAAAAAAGGGCCTGTAGATACGAAATGGGCGTGAAAAAAATAGTGTGAGTATACGTGATGGTTCTTCAACCCAATACAGGTGTCCTCATAAAGTTTTTTGAGAAAAGAATTTTGGGTACTCCGGGCGCCAGATCTATTGGCTAATACATATTAAACATAGATCAATTTAAGCGGATTCCTAAAAATGGCATGTAGATGCGGAAATGGGAGTTAAAAAAAATGTTGTGAGTATATGTGATGGTTCCCAAACTTAATACGGAGGTCCTCATAAAGTTTTTTTGATAAAACAAAGTTAGGTACTCTAGGAGCGAGATCCATGGGCTAATACACACAAAAATAGAGGAATTTGCGCGATTTCTAAAAAAGGGACTATAGATACGAAAATAGGAGTGAAAAAAATGGTGTGAGTATACGTGATTGTTCCCCAACTAAATACAAAGGTCCTCATAAATTTTCTGAGAAAAAAAAATGTAGGTGCTCCGGAGGCCAGATCCATGGTCTAATGTACACACGAAAAATAGAGTCATTTGCGCGATTCCTAAAAAATGGCCTGTAGATGCGGAAATGGGCAAGAAAAAAAATGGTATGAGTATACGTGATGGTTCCCTAACTCAATACAAAGGTCCTCATAAAAAAATTTTGGATAACAACTTTTGGTGCTCCGGGCGCTAGATCCGTAGGCTAATACACACGAAAAATAGAGGAATTTGTGCAATTCCTAAAAAAAGGCATGAAGATGCGGAAATGGGCGTGAGAAAAATGGTGTGAGTGTACGTGATGGTTACCCAACTCAATACGGAGATCCTCATAATGTTTTCTGAAAAAAAATTTTGAATGCTTCGGGCACCAGATCGATGGGCTAATACACACGAAAAATAGAGTAATTTGCTCGATTCGCATAAAAGGGCCTGTAGATGCGGAAATGGGCGTGAAAAAAATTGTGTGAGTATGCATGATGGTTCTCCAATTCGATACGGATGTTTTCATAAAGTTTTTTGAGAAAAAAAATTTGGGTGCTGCGAGCGCTAGATCCATTGGCTATTACACACGAAACATAGAGCAATTTGAGTGATTCCTAAAAAAAGGGCATCTATATGCAGAAATGGGCGTAAAAAAATGGTGTGAATATATGTGATGGTTCCCCATCCCAATACGGATGTCCTCATAAAGTTTTTTGAGAAAAAAATTATGGGTGCTCCATGCGCCATATCTATTGGCTAATACACATGAAACATAGAGCAATTTGAGCGATTCCTAAAATAGGCATGTAAATGCGAAAATGAGCATGAAAAAAATGGTGTGAGTATATGTGATGGTTTCCAAAGTCAATCCGGAGGTCCTCATAAAGTTTTTTGAGAAAAAAATTTGGGTACTCCAAGAGCGAGATCCATGGGCTAATATACATGAAAATAGAGGAATATGCGCGATTCATAAAAGATGGCATGTAGATACGGAAATGGGGGTGAAAAAATTGGTGTGAGTATACGTGATGGTTCCCCAACTCAATACCGAGGTCCTCAAAAACTTTTTTGAGAAATTTTTTTTGAGTGCTCCGGGTGCCATATCCACGAGCTAATACACACGAAAAATAGAGTATTTTGCGCGATTCGTAAAAAGGAGCTTGTAGATGCAGAAATGGGCGTGAAAAAAATTGTGTGAGTATACATTATGGTTCTCCAACTCAATACGGATGTCCTCATAAAGTTTTTTGAGAAAAAAATTGGGTGCTCCGAGCGCCACATCCATGGGCTAGTAAAGATGAAAAATAGAGCAATTTGCATGATTTCTAAAAAATGGCCAGTAGATGCGAAAATGGACCTGAAATAAATGGTGTAGTATTACGTAATGGTTCCTAAACTCAATACGGATGTCCTCATAAAGTATTTTGAGAAAAAAAATGTGGGTGCTGCGGGCTAGATCCTTGGGCTAATACACACGAAAAATAGAGTAATTTGCCTGATTTCTAAAAAAGGGCCTGGAGATTCAGAAATTGGCGTGAAAAAAATGGTGTGAGTATACGTGATGATTACTCAACTCAATACGGAGGTCCTCATAACGTCTTTTGAGAAAAAAAATTTGGGTGCTCCAGGCACATTTACTTGTGCTAAATATACACGAAAAATAGAGCAATTTATGTTATTTCTAATAAAGGGCCAATAGATGCGGAAATGGCGTGAGAAAAATGGTGTGAGTATACATGATGGTTCTCCAACTCAATACGGAGTTCCTAATAAAGTTTTTTATACTCCTGGTGCCAGATCAATGGGCTAATACACACGAAAAATAGATTAATTTGCGCGATTCCAAAAAAAAAGGCCTTGTATATGCTGAAATAGGCGTGAAAATATGGTGTGAGTATACGTGATGGTTCACCAAATAAATACGGATGTCCTCATAAATGTTTTTGAGAAAAAAAATTTGGGTGCTCTGGGCACCATATCTATGGGCTAATACACACGAAAAATAGAGTAATTTGCGCGATTCCTTGCGGAAATGGGCATGAAAATAATGGTGTGAGTATACTTGATGGTTCCCAACTCATTATTAAGGTCCTCAAAAAGTTTATTGAGAAAAAAATTTGGGTCCTTTAGGCGCCAGATCTATGGGCTAATACACAAAAAAAATAGAGAAATTTGCGCTATTTCTAAAAAGGGGTCAATAGATGAGGAAATGGGTGTGAGAAAAAATGTGTGGGTATACATGATGGTTCCTCAACTCAATATGGAGATCATCATAAAGTTTTTTGATAAAAACATTTTTGGGTCCTATGGGCGCCAGATCCATTGGCTCATACACACAAAAATAGAGCAATTTGCGCGATTCCTTAAAAAGAGCCTTGTAGATGCGAAAATAGGCGTGAAAAAAATGATGTGAGTATATGTGATGGTTCTCCAACTCAATACGGAGGTCCTCATAAAGTTTTTTGAGAAAAATATACGTCATGGCTCCCCAACCCAATATAGAGGTCCTCATAAATTTTTTTGAGAAAAAAAAAATTTGGATGCTTCGGGCGCCAGATCCATGGATTAATATATAGGAAAAATAGAGCAATTTGTGTGATTCTTAAAAAAAGACCTCTAGATGCGGAAATGGGCGTGAAAAAAATGGTGTGAGTATACGTGATGATTACCACACTCAATACGAATATCCTCATAAAGATTTTTTAGATCAAAATTTTAGATGTTCCGGAGGCCATATCCATGGGCTTAACACACGAAAAATAGAGTAATTTCTGCGATTCTGAAAAAAGGTTTTGTATATGCAAAAATGAACGTAAAAAAGTTAGTGTAACTATACGTGATGGTTTTCCAACTCAATAAGGAGGTCCTCGTAAAATTTTTAATAAAAAAAGTTTGGTGCCCCGGACGCCAGATACATGGGCTAAAACACATGAAAAATAGAGCAATTTGTGCAATTCCTAAAAAAGGATCTTGTAGATGCGGAAATGGGAGTGAAAAAAATGGTGTGAGTATACATGATGGTTCCCCAACTTAATATGGAGTTCCTCATAAACTTTATTGAGAAAAAAAATTTGGGTACGACAGCCGCCAGATCCATGGGCTAATACACACGAAAGTTGATGAATTTTTACAATTCCTAAAAAGGGGTTTGTAGGTGCGAAAATGGGCATGAAAAGAATAGTGTAAGTATACGTCATGGTTCCCCAACTCAATACGGAGGTCCTTATAAAGATTTTTGAGAAAACAAATTTGGGTGCTCCGGGCATTAGATCTATGGATAATACACACGAAAAATATAGGAATTTTTGCGATTTCTAAAAAAGGGTGTTGTAGATACAAAAATAGGTATTAAAATGGTGTGAGTATACGTGATGGTTCTCAACCTCAATACAAAGGTCCTCATAATTATTTTTGAGAAAAAAAATTAGGTGCTCCGAGCGCCAGATCCATTGACTAATACACACGAAAAATAGAGAAATTTGCACGATTCCTGAAAAAGGGTTATGTAGATGCAGAAATACGCATTAAAAATGGTATGAGTATACGTGATGGTTCCCCAACTCAATACAGATGTCCTAAAAAGAATTTTGAGAAAAAAAATTTGGGTGCTTCAAGCGCCAGATACATAGGATAATACACATAGAGTAATTTGGGCGATTCCTAAAAAAAAGGGCATGTAGATGCGGATATGGGCGTGAAAAAAAATTGTGTGAGTATACATGATGGTTCTCCAACTCAATACGGATGTCTTCATAAAGTTTTTTGACAAAACAATTTTGGGTGCTCCAGGCGCCAGATCATTGGGCATTAACACATGAAAAATAGAGCAATTTGTACGATTCCTAAAAAAGGGGATGTAGATGCGGAAATGTGTGTGAAAAAATGATGTGAGTATACGTGATTGTTCCCCAACTCAATACGGAGGTCATCATAAAGCCCTTTTAGATAGAAATTTTGGATGCTCTGGACACCAGATTCATGGGTTAATAAACACGAAAAATAGAGCAATTTGTGTGATTCCTAAAAAAAATGTATGTAGATACGAAAATAAGCATGAGAAAAATGGTGTGAGTATACGTGATGGTTCCCCAACTCATTACGGAGGTCCTCATAAAGTTTTTTGATAAAATAATTTTGGGTGCTCCGGACGCAGATACATGGGCTAAAACACACGAAAATAGAGTAATTTGCGCGAATATTAAAAAATGGGCTTTGTAGATGTGAAAAATTGGTGTGAAAAAAAATGGTGTGAGTATACGTGATGGTTCACCAACTGAATACGGAAGTCCTCATAAAGTTTTTTGAGCAAACAATAAAGGGTGCTCCAGGCGCCAGATTTATGAGCTAATACACACAAAAATAGATTAATTTGAGCGATTTCTAAAAAGGGCCTTGTAGATGCGAAAATAGGCATGAAAAGTATGGTGTGTGTATACGTGATGGTTCCCTAATTCAATATCGAGATCCTCATAAAGTTTTTTGATAAATGTTTTTTAGAAGCTCCGGGTGCCAAATCCATGGTCTATACACAGGAAAAATAGAGAAATTTGTGCGATTCCTAAAAAAGGCATGTAGCTGCAGAAATTGGCGTAAAAAATAGTGTGATTAAACGCGATGGTTCCCCAACTCAATACGGATTCCCTCATAAAAAATTTTGACAAAAATATTTGGATTCTCCGGGCACCAGATCCATGGGCTAATACACACAAAATAGAGGAGTTTGCGCGATTTCTAAAAAAGGGCTTATAGATGCAAAAATGAGAGTGAAAAAAATTGGTGTGACTATACGTGATGGTTCCCCAACTCAATACAGATGTCCTCATAAAGTTTTTTAAGAAACAAATGTTGGGTGCTCTTGGGGCAAGATCCATGTGAATTAACACACGAAAAATTGAGCAATTTGCGCAATTTCTAAAAAAGGGCATGTGTATGCGGAAATGGGAGTGAAAAGAATTATGTGAGTATACGTGATGGTTCTCTAACTCAATACAGAGGTACTCATTAAGTGTTTTTAGAAAAAAAATTTAGGTACTCCGAGCGCTAGATCCATGGGCTAATACACACGAAAAATAGAGAAATTTTCGCGATTCAAACAAAAGGCCTTGTAGATGCGAAAATAGGCTTGAAAAAAATGTTGTGATTATACATGATGGTTCCCAACCTCAATACAGAGATCCTCATAAAGTTTTTTGAGAAAAAAAATTTAGGTGCTCCGAGTGCCAGAACTACGGTGTTACACACGAAAATAGTGAAATTTGCGCGTTTCCTAAAAAAGGGCATGTACATGCAGAAATGAGAGTGAAAAAAAATGTTGTAAGTATATGTGATGGTTCCCAAACTCAATAAAGATATCCTCATAAAGTTTTTTGAGAAATTTTTTTTGGATCTCCGGGCGCCAGATCCATGGGCTTAATACACACGAAAAATAGAGCAATTTGCGTGATTTCTAAAATAGGGCCCGTAGATGCGGAAATGGGCATGAAAAAAATTATGTATGTATACGTGATGGTTCCCAAACTCAATACGAATGTCCTCATAATGTTTTTTGAGAAAAAAAATTTGGGTGCTCTAGGCGCTAGATCCATGGGCTAATACACATGAAAATAGAGCAATTTGCGTGATTCCTAAAAAAGGTTCTGTTGATGCAGAAATGGCGTGAGAAAAATGGTATGAGTATAACACATGAGCAATAGAGTAATTTGCGCGATTCCTAAAAAGGGGTCTTTAGATGCGGAAATGGGCGTGAAAAAATGGCGTAAGTATACGTGATGTTTACCCAACTCAAAACAGAGGTCCTCATAAAGTTTTTTGAGGAAATAAAATTGGGTGCTCCGGTCGCCTGATCCATGGGCTAATACACACGAAAAATATAGCAATTTGCGCTATTCCTAAAAAAGGGCCTATAGATGCGGAAATGGATATGACAAAAATGGTGTGAGTTTACGTGATAGTTCCCCAACTCAATACGGAGGTCGTCATAAAGTTTTTTGAGCGAAAAAAATTGGGTGCTCTAGAATTTTGGTGATACAAGATCCGACTTGTTTTTGGCCGAAGTTTTTCATGAACGTCTATTACAACCTTATTAATGGCGTGAGTTGGTCTTGAGGGAAAAATGGGCGCATATTCAAGTTCAAACGAGCTCCAAAGTGGAAAAAACCAAATTTTACCATTTTTCGTGTGCTATAGTCCATTGATTTTTGGTGATACAAAAGGTTCTCATAAAGTTTTTTTTGTAGAAAATTT
The DNA here is from genome assembly GCA_029582605.1 of Solanum gracilifrons. Classification (NCBI taxonomy): domain Eukaryota; kingdom Viridiplantae; phylum Streptophyta; class Magnoliopsida; order Solanales; family Solanaceae; genus Solanum; species Solanum gracilifrons. Next base: position 68,204 of record JAJOOH010002044.1, on the reverse strand, counting down.
TCTTAGATTCCCCAAGGCTCCAGATCTATGAGCTATTACACACGAAAAATCAAGAAAGTCGACTATTTTTCATAAATGCAAAAATATGTCTTAGAAATGGTGGAACTATAGCAATGTATCCCCAACTCATTACAGAGGTTTTCATTAAGTTTTTTCAAAAAAAATTATTTTGGTACTCCAAGGTGCTAGATCCATGGGCTAATACACAAGAATTTTTTTTAAAAAAATGGCGAATTTCTAAAAGTTTGCTCGTAATTGCGAAAATATGCCTCAAAATTGTGGGAATATACGCAATGCTTCCCCTACTCAATATGGTGGTCCTCATTAAGTTTTTTCAGAAAAATATTTTGGGTGCTCCAAGGCGCTAGATCAATTGGCTAAGACATACGAAAAATCAAGAAAGTCGACTAATTCCTAAAAGTTGGCTCGTAAATGTGAAAATATTCCGTAAGAAAATGGTGGGATTATACGCAATACTTCCCCAACTCATTACGAAGGTCCTCATAGAGTTTTTTTCAGAAAAATAGTTTGGGTGCTCTAAGGCGTCAAATCTGTGGACTAATACACACGAAAAATGAAGAAAGTCAACTATTTTCTAAAAGTTGATTTGTAAATGTGAAAATATGCCATAAAATGGTGGGACTATACGCAATTCTTTCCCGACTCGTTACGGAGGTCTTCATAAAGTTTTTCTGGAAAATAAATTGGGTGCTCCAAGGCACCAAATCTATGGGCTAATACACACGAAAACCAAAAAAATTGGCTAATTCCTAAAAGTTGGTGTAACATCTCGCAAATTGAAATAACTAGGAAGGAGTTAATAATTGGAAATAGTCGTTTTTTGAAAGATTGAAAATCTGGAAATTTTGTTAAGTTAGAATAAGTTGAGTTTTGGTCAACTTCAAACGGTCATACCTCCTAGCTCAGGAAGAGTTAGGTGTACTTCCAGATATGGTAGGAAAGATCTTGGAATAATCTTTCCAACGCCGCCGAGTTTACGTGATTCCAAGTTCTTATGAGTGATATATTCCCTTTGCAAGTTGGGCTGTTCAAATAAGGAAAGTCAAATCCGGATTTTGGAAGGGTAATTTAGTCTTTTCCTTACCCAATTGTTTTAATTAGTTTTTAGGAGTTTAATTGGGGTAAAGTCAGATTTTAGTCAGTTTAGAAAAGTTTAAGTTCACGCTAGGGCTTGGAGAAAAGATAAAAGAGGAGAAAGGAGGAGAAATTAAGAAATCGTCAAGAACGTTCGAGTTTAGCTTGTGAATTTCGTCAAGGGGTAATCCCTACAAGGTATGTGAGATCACAAAGCGTTGGATTAGTTTACCCACGCGCCGAATCATGTTTTATTTCAGCGAATTAAGTCTTTGAAAGTGTAGAAATTGAATTCTTGATGGGTTTGTTGAAGTTCCTTTGAATTTTTGATTCGTTGAAATTGTTGAGTAGTTGTTTGATTCTAATTCATGTAATTAGTTGTGATTTTGAGTAGAATATGATGTATTTGGATGGTTTAGTCGATTCTAAATATTTGGGGAAGGGACCATTGAAGTTTAGACGGTTTAGAGATGAAAAACGAGCAAGAAAAGTCGTCAAACACCTGGGGAAAAGGGTGGGGCGTCGCGCTAGCCAGCACGCCCCCAAAGGTTTATGAAATTTCACCCTTGGGGCGCCGCTCCAGCCAGCGCGCCCCAAACTAGTCTCTGAATTTTGAGGGCTGGTGCCCCGCGCCTCTCAGGGCGTCAGGGACGCCAGTTCTCCCTATTCGTTCCCCATCTTTTCGTACTTGTTCCTTAGAAATGTACCTATGTTTCTTAGTTGATTCCAATACTTTTAGGTACATCTAAACATCATGAAATCATCCATAAATATGAGATCATGAACCTTGAATCCATAATTCAATTCAAGGAAAGTTAAGAGTCAAGTCTAGAAGTTAAGAAGCAAGTCAAGATAAGTTTATTATGTTTTCAAAAGTCTTTCACAAACGTTTTAACTTTGTTTTAAGACTTAAGTTTCAGGTTAAGCAAAGAGTAAAGAGTTGAGTTAATTTCTCAAAAATCTATAAGAGAACTTAGTATTCCCAAGAGTTTAAAATGTTTTCACATTTGAACAAGAAAGGGAAACACCGATTTCCAAAAGAGCTTTTAAGCTAAAGTTTTGAGTAATTATCTCAAACCAAAGAAAGAAGTTTTGATTTTAAATCATATGAGCTAAGTATATTTTGGGAGTAGTATTGAGCACCGATATGGGGATGCGAGTTCATATTAACTCAAGTGTCCATAAACCATTAGCCATCATGGGTAGTAAAGGATCATACTTTTTAGATGACTCCTTAAGATGTTTTTAGCATAGACTAGTGGATCCACTAAGTTAAGGCGTTCTATATGACGGCAAAATATAGGACAGTTCTGACAACGTGGGCAAGAAGTTGTATCACCACTTAGGCTCATAGTGGTGGTTGTCGGTTAGAGAAACTCCCACATAAACTATATTACTTTATTATATGAGTAAAGTTGAGTTTGTTATTGCTTTTTCTTTAATGAACTAAGTTGTTTTCTATTGTTTTAAAGGCTTTCTATATATTGCATGTGTTTTATTGTTTTATATTGAGTTAAGTTATTCAGGAGTTGAGTAAGGCCAAGGTAAGCGTTTCTTTCAGATTCTTTTCAAGCTTAAGTTATGTTTAGCATTCCAACTCGCATACTCGTACATTCAATGTACTGATACCAGTTGTCCTGCATCTTATTATGGCGCAGACACAGGTAACCAAGATCAGCACCCAGCGCCTCGTTGATCCAGTTGAGCACTCAGAGAGTCAGTTGGTGAGCCTCCTTGCATTCCAGAGGACTCCTTTTACATTGCTTTCAGTATTTCATTGTTAGGATGATCGGGGGTCTTGTCCCGACATCCCTCTTTGTTTTAGAGGCTTCATAGACAGTTAGTAGTTCAGTTGTCTTTACATTATTATTTCATATGTTAAGACTTGAATTGCCATTTTGGCCAAGTTTAATGTTGACTTTTAAACATTCTAAGTTATTTTATTAAACCATGGAGTAAGTGCATTTGATCATTGTAATAATGCTTAGAGTCTTCCGTTAAGTAAGTAAGCTAAGCCAAGGGTTCGCTTGGGGAAAGCAATGGTTCTCAAGTGCCAGCCACGTCGGGGGTGTAGGCTTGGGGAGTGACAGTTGGCTCGTAAATGCAAAAATTTGCCTTAAAATGGTGGGACTATACGCAACTTCCCCAACTCATTACGAAGGTCCTCATAAAGTTTTTTCGAAAAAATATTGTGGGTGCTCCATGCGCTAGATCTATTAATACACACGAAAAACCAATAAAGTCGGCTAATTTCTAAAAGTTGGCTCATAAATGCGAAAATATACCTTAAAAAGAGTGGGACTATACGCAATGCTTTCCCAACTCATTACAGAGGTCCTCATAAATTTATTTCAGAAAAAAATGGGTGCTCCAAGACACCAGATCCATGGGCTAATACACATGAAAGCCCATGAAAGTCGGTTAATTCCTAAAAGTTGGCTCATAAATGCGAAAATATGCCTTCAGAAAATTTTAGGATTATACGCAATGTTTTCCCAACTAATTACGGAGGTACTCATAAAGATTTTAGAAAAATACTTTAGGTGTTGCAAGGTGCCAAATCCATGGACTAATACACAAGAAAAACCAAGAAAGTCGATTAATTCCTAAGAGTTGGTTCATAAATGCAAAAATATGTCTTTAAAATGGATGGACTATACGGAATGCTTCTTTAATTCATTACGGAGGTCCTCATTAAGTTTTTTCAGAAAAATATTTTGAGTACTCCAAGGCGCTAGATCCGTGGGTTTATACACACAAAAAACCATGAAAGTCGGTTAATTCCTAAAAGTTGGCTCGTTAATGCGAAATTATGCCTTAAAATTGGTGAAACTATACATAATGCTTTTCTGACTCATTATGGTGGTCCTCATTAAGTTTTTCCAGAAAAAAAAATTGGGTGCTCCAACGAGCTAGATCCATTGGCTAAGACACACGAAAAATCAAGAAAGTCGGCTAACTCCTAAAAATTGGCTTGTAAATGCGAAAATATGCCTTAAGAAAATGGTAGGACTGCACGCAGTACTTCTCCAACTCATTACGGAGGACCTCATAAAGTTTTTTCAGAAAATAGTTTGGGTGCTCCAAGGTGTTAGATAAAGCGAAACCTAGGTTTCTACATAGCCTTTAAGTTAACAAAGGAAGAAAGGCTTGCCTAAGCCATTCCACTAAAATACTCTTTATTGATTGAGCTTTCTCAATCTTGGTTTGAAAGCCTTGACACTGGACTAATACACACGAAATATGAAGAAAGTCGGCTAATTTCTAAAAGTTGATTTGTATATGTAAAAATATGCCTTAAAATGGTGGGACTATACGCAATGCTTCCCCAACTCATTACCTAGGCCCTTATAAAGTTTTTTCAAAAAATATTTTTTGGTATTCCAAGGCGCTAGATCCATTGGCTAATACACACAAAATACTAAGAAAGTCGGCTAGTTCCTAAAAGTTGGCTCGTAAATGTAAAAATATGCCTTAAAAAGAGAAGGACAATACGCATTGCTTCCCCAACTCATTACGGAGGTCCTCATAAAGTTTTTCAGGAAAAAAAATTGGGTACTCCAAGGCACCAAATTCATGGGCTAATACACACGAAAAACCAAGAAAGTCAGCTAATTCCTTAAAGTTGGCTCGTAAATGTGAAAATATGTCTTAAGAAAATGCTAGGACTATACGCAATGTTTCCCCAACTCATTACAGGGATCCTCATAAAGTTTTTTCAAAAACATTGGAGCGCCCGATTCATGTGCTAATACACACGAAAAACTAAGAAAGTCGGCTAATTGCTAAGAGTTTGTTCGTAAATGCGAAAATATGTATTTAAAATGGTGGAACTATACGCAATTCTTCCCCAACTCATTACGGAGGTTTTCATAAAGTTTTTTTTAGAAAATTTTTTTGGTGATCCAAGGCGCCAAATCCATGGGCTAATACACACGAAAAACCACAAAAGTTGGCTTATTCCTGAAAGTTGGCTCGTAAATGCAAAAATGTGTCTTAAAAAAGAGTGGGACTCTACACAATGCTTCCCCAACTCATTACAAAGGTCCTCATAAAGTTTTTCAGGAAAAACAAAATCAGGTGCTTCAAGGCACCAAATTATGGGCTAATACACACGAAAAATCAAAAAAATCGGCTAATTCCTAAAATTTGGCTCGTAAATATAAAATATGTCTTAAAATGGTGAAACTATACGCAATGTTTCCCCAACTCATTACAGAGGTCCTCATAAAGTTATAGTGAGGGTCCTATAAAAAAAATCAAAAAGGTTGATTGAAAGTCATATTGTAAAAATATTATTAGGTTAGCATTCACAGAAAAAATGAGAAAATCGCATATTTTCTTTTAAATGACCCCTAAATGTTCAAATATGACGTGGATCATGGTTAGACTATACGTACTCCTACTTCAACTTATTACGGAGGCTTCCGTAAAGATTTTCAAAAAAATCATCTGAAATACATATCACCAAAATAATCTTGGGCTTACATATAATATATAATGATGAAAAATGATATAGCAAAATTTATCCAAATGTTATATTTATGAAAAAAGTAATTGTGAATATCCATAAAAACTAAGCTAATTAGGTAACTAATTTGGTAAATAATTTAGCTACATGGACATTGCCTTTAAATTATCCTCTCTTTTTCTCTTTATTTTTTTCTTTTGGTGCAAATGTCTTTTGCTTTTTCCCATACATTTAGTTAGTGGGCTGACTTGGGCCGGGAGAAAGATTGCAACTTGGCGTAAGTGCCCAATGAATTAAGATACCACTAAGCTGGTGGATTATCCCCTTTTATATATAATAACGTACTCAATGTAATTTCTTGAATAAAGTCTGGAAAGGATATATAATGTACGAAGATTTTACAACTACTTTTATAGGATATAGAGGCTTCTCCGGATGGTTCCTTGGCGAGAAAGAAAAGAAAATAATTTGAGCATATAAGTTTGGTTTAGTACAAATAAGTTTGGCTTTTATATAGGACTTATGGTTTGGTTTAGTGCAAATAAATTTTTTTAAATTCCGAATAAATATGTTTAGTTACATTCTGAATTCATAAAATTTAAATTCTGAATCAATTTCTAGAAGACAGTGCAGTTGGTTTACCTAGCTAGCTAGTCTTAAGGCGTACATTGACATTGCATGTGACAATAAACCTAGCTAGTCTTAAGGCATTCAGTTTTTTTTTTTCGAATTCGCATGAATGTGAAATACATTGTACATCGAGCTGAATTTGGAACAATAATAATACCTTAACATGCACTCCTTCTATTAATGATTCCTTCGTTTTTATTCTTTCTTACTAAGTATAGTAATTAATTTAATACTACCAATAATTAAACAAACCAAAATTTAATCATTAAAAATGAAACAAAAAATATATTTTTTTAAGGTTACTTTTTCTATTTATGTGTCCAAATTCATATAGTCATAGGTATTTGACCAACAAGGAGCCAATTTGCCTGACTTTTGACATGTGATTGAACTTTGAAATATGTAATTAAGGTTATGATTAAACTAATCTTTTTTATTTAAATTAAGATAAATTATAGTACGTGGATCTTTAAAATCTTCTTTAAAATATAATACTCAAATTCTTAAGTACAAAAGCATATGGTAATTAGGTACCATACCTTATTAAATATCATGCAAGTTACACTTTAAAATGTGGGCAACTTGAGATTAATTATTTATATTTAATACTTTCCTTAATCCTATGTATGATACATCTTTCCTGTAGTAGCAAGTGGATATCTTGACATAATTTGCTACGTCACTTTCACTACTTGACATTATTTTAACTATAGTATAATATTATTAATATATAAGTATTATATTACATAGTATATTATGCACACATATATAATTAAAGGAATATATAATTAAAGGAGGAGATAATCAATAAGGATTGTCGTGGAGTGGTAAGTACTCTTGCATTCTTAATCAGAGGTTCGGGTTTGAGTCCCACGGTTATGGAGTCGTTTTTGTTAGGATGCGTTTTACCCCAATGTGAGACTTCTCGAAGAGTAGATATACATATTTTATGTGATTAACTTATCTATGTAATGAACATCTCAATAAAATAGCATTTTAGAAGGAAAAGAATTGAGTCGAAAGTATTTAATAAAAATATGTTAATCATATATTCAATCGAAATATATATGGTTGGATTAATTAGTGCGATTTATTTTCTTTTGTTTTGAACAGTGTCTTTTCCCTCTGATAGATACGTTTTTGTGTGATTCATGTGAAGTGGACTTTATCATCAATTTTTAAAATAAAATATTTGTTGCTGAAAAAAAAGGCTAAAAATTTGAAATTATTCTAAGCAACCTATATATTTTCTTTACACGAGAATAATAATTGTTGTGTCATTTTTATTTTTATTTTTATTTTTTTTTTATTTTTATTTTTATTTTTATTTAATCTCAAGAAAATCAACAGTGTTCTCACTTAACTTTCAAACAATTGATAGTGGAAGCGCGAGCAAGCCTCGTCCTCATAATAATAGTCAACAACTAGAAAAAAAAATTAACGATGATAAATTTTACTATCAAAATTTTCATTAATTTTATTTATTGATGAATTATTGAAAAAATATGTTAGTTACGAACAATTTAGCAATAGATTAACAACAAAGTTCGTAACCAAAATATTTTCAATGAATTAGTTGTACTTGTCATCATTTATTCAACATTTCAATAATTCATTCTCTATAAATAAATAGTATAAACATAAAAACAACGTTTGTCAAATAATTATATCTACTAGGCCAAGTCAATACACTCACCCTTGATTTATTGTTTGTACTTTGTACTAGTGATATTTATGTCTGATGATTCCAAAGTCAAATGTTTATCAAAGAATTAAATGTAGCCAATGCCCTAAGGACCAAGGAGTCTAATGTTTCCTATGAATCGTAGTGTAACGGTTGAAATTTCACTATTCTTAATTAAATTTTAGATGTCTCAGATTTTAAATTCTTTGAGAATGGAAAACAATCTATTGGGAGCCTCAGCCTCAAGATATGAGCCCTACATTAATGCGTAAATTCAAATTTAATCAAGACTCTAATGCAAATATCGAATATCATACATAAAAATAGTTAATGATCAAAAGACACATAAAATTATCATTTTTTCACAAGTTTCATACCTCAATTGTACATTATTTTATTTCTAAATATTAATGTTTTTACATGGAAACATACCTCACTATTGTGTGATAATTTTGAGTAGATAAAAGAAACAGTAAATAGTTGTAAAACTCATAAAAATTTTAAATATGTTTTTTCACCATTAATTCTAAGAACAAAAGATGACGTGGCAATAATGGATGAAATTATTACTTAAGATCTATATTGTTGGTTGGGTTTTTAATGGAATTTTAAATATATGGGAGTGAGTAGATAGAGTCGAAAGTCAGAGGGGCATTTGCTGTAAATTTCACAATTGAGCACCAATTATTGATGAAAAAAATTATTAAACAAATATTTCATTCCATTCATTTTATTTGTCATGTATTTTTATATCCCTTACAAAATATTATTAAGCGGCTAATTTAATTTATTTATTTTTAATCTTAATTTAATATTATTCTTATTTTTACTTATATTAATCTCCTTAAATGTTTATTAAGTAAAAAAATATGGAAATTAATACTTAATTATATCTTGATTTTTAAAAATATTTTAATCTAATACTTATATCTTGATAATAATTAATCAACACATATTTTCTTCTAATCTTGCTAAAATATTCTTATTAAGTTGATGGTCTATTAAAAAAAAAATTAACTTTATTAACGGTAGTTATAATGTTTATATATTATCTACCCTCTTCAAAATTCACTTATAAAATTATACTATCTTTGCTCCTATTCAATTGTCACAATTTTACGTTTCACACCCCTCAAGAAACTAGGTAAATTTATCACTGTACTTTTATTTAATGTTCTCGTGAAGTCAAGTTTTAAATAAATGAACATGATTTAATTTACTTTGATTAACTAATTTGACTAATGAACATCAATTATTTTATTTTTTTTATGTTAGACAAATATATACTTTCAAGTTTAATAACTTTCAAAACATAAAATAGAAGAATTTATGATTGATTTTGTGAAATATTAAGTATTAAAAAATATCTATTTTTAACGAGGAGGATATATAAATAAAAACGGATAGAATAAGCAAAATGATTGATGAAAAAGGAAAGGTTGACAAAAGGAGGAGTAGATAGATTATTAAATTTATTAAATTAAGGAGTAAGAAATTAATTTAAAAACTTATTATGAATGGAGAAAAATCGTCCACGTCCTCCTAGATTGCCCCTCAAACCTCGTACATTGTCTCCCCTATTTTTTTTTTACTTTTAAACTAAAAATAATAATAATAATAATATTTTTTTAGTACATTGTCTCCTCCTGCCGACAATACTTTTTATGTTATTCATATTTTATTCATCCAATTATTGATAAATTTAAATTTTTATCCATTTACTATTTGGTTAAACACATTTAATTTAACGTTCAATTAGATAAAATATATTTTGACCCTTTTATATAGCAAATATGTGATATTCAAACTAGTAATAGAATTATATCATCTTTGAAATATGGAGTAACATATAAATGAAAAACATTAATATATATTACTTTAAGTCAGGGATGTTTTGAAAATAATTTCTCGATTCAATGGCGTAGCCACATATAGCTCAGGATGGTCAATCGGATACCTTTTGTCGAAAAATTATACTATTTATATAAAAAAATTATATGAACTATATAGGTCAAAAATTATTTTTCATAAATATATATTAAATCTTTGATATCCTTAACGAAATTTCTGACTTCGTTATTATTTATTTCTATCTTCATGAGATAATGTAAGGTCTGCATTTACTATACCCTCTCAGATCCCCCCCCCCCCCCTCATTTCATAGGATTAACCATTTGTTGATTTTAAGCGTTTTTTTCTATTGTCATTTCGTGTCCTTTCAGAGTAATTAATTTTTATGTCTTTTCATTGATAATATGTTTCCTCTATTTTATGTCGTTGGTTTAATCATTTGATACGACCTTACCCCATCTTTTTTCAAAACCAAGCAGGAAAAAAAAAAACGAAAAGAGCCAAGGCAATTTCACCATTTAATTTATTTCTTTAAAAATGAATTGTCTTCTAGTTTGAAATTTCTTTTCCTTATATATTATATCAATCAAAAATTCAAGTGTTGCAATCATGTACACCTTAATTTATTATTTTTTTCTTAATTGTTACTTAAAGAAATCCTTGACTTATGATATTTGACAAATGGTTTAGGGTGTCAAATTATATTGTTCCTAAACTATATTATATACTACTACAGAGGGACAAATATTATTAGACTTTTTGGATAATGTATTTGTCTAGAATATCAACCATATCATTTTTTTTAGGGCTCATTTGGTGTGAGAGATAAGCATAAATAGTCCTGAGATAAAAATTAGATGTCTTATTTGGTTGACATGTTTGTGATAACGGGATAAGTTATCCCAGATTAACTAACCCCAGGATAGTTAATCAGGGGATAACTAGTTCTCAGCCAATCGATCCTTAAAGATTTGATTGCCATGTCCATCAGAAATATTATTTAATTATAAAATAGGAATCATATTCGTTGGATTGGATAATTAAAAAAATGACTTGGAAATATATTGGACAAATATTCGTGGATGGCTAGAGAAGGAGCTAGAAAGAATACGTGGCATATGTGAATAGGGTCTAATAATATAAAATAATTAATAGTGAGTATCAAAAGTATTTTTATGTGGATAAATATAGAAAATTTGTTAAGGGGAATCTTGGAATAATTGGTGAAGTTATTGTCATGTGACTTGAAACTCATGCCTTACATATTCAAGTTGCGGAAACAGTTCTTGCACAAATGCAGGAGAAGATTGTGTATAATTCTTGTGATCTAATTACTTTTTTTCAAATTCCACATATAACGAGAGTTTAGTACAACAACAACATACCCAATGAAATTCCTACACTTTTTTTAGATGGTTGTTACGTATTGTTCCATAATGTATGTATCGTATTGTACATATTGTATTGTGTTGTGTTGTATTGTATTGTTTTAATGAATACAATGTTTGAATAGATTGTATCGTTCTTCATCGTTGCATAATGTCACACATTCATAAATTGAATGATAAACTTATAAGAAAAATAGAGTAATGGATAGAGCTATTATGAAAATTAAGGGTAAAAGATAAAATATAATTATTAAATAATAAATAAAGATAAAAATGAGAAGAAATATTAAGGTAACAACATGATCACACCAAATGTGTCATCACATAAAATAGGTCTTTTCGTCGATACATAATGATGGATTTAAACAATATGATACAATAGAATTTAAACTAACAATACAATACAATACAATAGGTAACAACCATCCAAACAAGGTATGATTGAAAGTCTAGCCAGAGTAGAGCGTACATAGATCTTACCACTATCTTATGAAGTTCTGTGTACGCACACAAAATTTAAATTTAATTAAATCTCAAAATAAATATCAGACTGTGAGTAAAAAAAATAATAATCATATATAATCCTTAAAACCTTAAAAACATTTTTTTCCTTAAATTTTCCAAATGTGGTAACCTTCTACTTATTCCTTCTGGCCCCCACAACCTTTGGACCACCTTTTAATGATGATTCGTTGACCCGGCTATAACCGGTTGCCGGTAATCTTAAACATATCAACAATTCTATCTTTATTGGTCATTTTATATCCAATCATAACTTTCCACGTGTCTTCAAATCCAACCGTCCATATTTTTTCCAATATTTACAAGTCAAATCAACGTCAGGCTGAAATTACATAAATCTTACGGTGAAAGGAAAATAATTTCGAGATTGGGTTGGTGTTCAATTAAAGAGTTACAAAATACAAATAAAAAAGTGACAATTTTTTTATAAAAAATAAATAAAAAGGAATTAAATAAGACATATAAATTGAAACAGAAGAAATATTAGAAAATAGTTTAATTGGTATCCAAACAATATAAAGGTCGTATAAGGATTTCCAGACACCAAAATTAAAATTTTATTCCACTTTTCTTAGTTTATTATGTAATGTTTATTACTCAAGATGCTAATTAGGGACACAAATAATCTTTTTGTTATCTTAATTTATACCTTGATTTTTTTATTTATTTTTTACAAGTGACTTTAACTAACAATGTCGTCCTAAATATATATTTTATTTATTTCAGTTTAGATGACACATATTTCTTTTTAATCAGTCATATATAAAAAAATATTTTCTTATTTGATAAAATATTTAATAACACTAACAATTATCCATACTAGGTTCTACTTATTACTTGACAAAAGGTCCACGAAGAGTAAGGTAATTTAAAACATTGCAAAATCTTTTTCTATTTTTTAAATTTTATGTCTTATCAAACTGTATTACATAAATTGAAATTGAGATGAAAAAAGTAATATCATAGGTCTATATAATAATCCAAGTTTGAATAGATGTGTCTAGTAGTTGGAATTATCCATCAAATGGAATAATTATGAAAAGTAATTAGGTTTCATCTACCCTAAGAAATGAATCCACTAACCTTTAATTAAAGTATAATTATTTAACATCAAACTCTAAGTACTTCTTAATACCCACATGGTATAAGTTAATACTAGTTGTATCTATCTTTTGCTTTACATCAATTTGGGTGTGAAACAATTGTTATTTTATATATATAATTTTTTCATTTTAATTTGCTTATCTGATTTTGATTTGTAATTTAATTTTTAAAAATAACAAAAAAATTTAAATCTTTATAATTTTAAAATAGAGATATATAAAATGTACCAAAATAGGTTTTAATCTTATGATATCAAAGTATGTCATATGAGAAACAAAAAAATAAAGAGACATTATTTTTAAATGATTAAAAAAAAAATTGAAATAAGGAGAGTAATTTTCTTTTCTTAAAACAATTATTTACAAGTAGATTGATACTATAGTTTTGTCGGCAAGGAAGTTATAATATATAGTACAATAAAATACAATAATAAAAATAAATAAATAAATAAAATATATACGAGGTTTTATGAGGAGACGTGGACGCTTCCCATCCGTTTATAGTCAGTCAACAATTCTATTTATTTTTTCATTATTGACTTGTTTCTATTTTTTTTGTTTATTATTCCACTTGACAAGAGAATATTATCTAGAAATTATATATATATATATATACATTAGTTATGTTTTCATTTAATCATTTGTTTAGCGGAATTTTCTGTCATTCGATTAGGGTGTGTAACTAATATATGAAAAATCATGATATTAGCAATATAAAAATTATCAATAGTACATAAGCATGATTAAAGACTAAATGATCTTTTATACACCAAATAAAAGATGGATAAAGTTTATAATCTTAAAATTATATAAGATGAACATCCTTTTTCTTTTGTACTACTTTTTAAAGTCAAACAAATGACAAGAGTTGTTGAAGCTTGAAGCAATGTTTTTGTGATTTTTTGACCTTTTAGCCACATTATACTCCTCGAAACTGAATTGTGTCTAATTTATTTATTTGGTTTTCATTTGATTTTCGGTATTTATAGTAAAATCCGATTAAATTTGAATTTACGTCAGAATATCTCACATTGAGGGGTAAAGCGTTGCCTAACAAAAGCAACTCCGTATCAGGGAAACTCGAACCCGAAATCTCTTGTTAAAAATGAAGGATTATTTATCACTCCACCACGATCCTGATTGGTGTGTCTAATATATTTATAACAATCTCAAGTACGAATAAGAATAAGTTTAATTTGCAATGTTTTAATCTTTTTCCTCGTACCAACTTATGGTTTTAATCCTATTATAATATTTATAACAAACATCAATTTTTCAAAAAAGCATGGCCGTAATAATACATAGATTACCTACGACTTCAACAAATAACTAATGTCAAGTGGATTGGTCAAAAAAAATCAATCTTGATTTTCTCAAAAATATTAAGGAAAGTCCAAAATCTTGGACTTTGCTTGTTAAAAAGCATCAAAAAATTGATTATCAAATTTAAATATTTATATCTAGTCAAAGTCATGACGTATTATTTTAATTCATTAGAGTTGAAAAAATACCATCTCATTGAAAAATTGGATACATCTTTCTCATGTGAATGAGCATCAAGAAATCTCCTAGAAGAGCAAATTCAATAAATAAAGCATAAGCTTTTTAAATTAATTTAAATTATAAAAACATACATTATATACATGACAAAATATTATTATTTTTTGTTCCTGTCGAGTCAAATATGAGTTGCTAACATAATGTATGCACAGTTCACATTTGTTGATTATCTGAAGAAATTTTTTTATAATGGTGATAGAATTGTAGTCATCTAAATCAAACAGGCAATCACTACAACAAATACAGAATTTAACAATAATAATAAAATTTTCATTATATTATATTTTTTATGGCAATAAATATTCATAGGCAATATTCTATATAAATAACGCTAAAGACTTTAGCAACTTTGAATGCAATAACATTAACTCAACTTTCCACTAAAAAAAATCTATTGTCAGTAAATATCTTCTTCTTTTTTGTAATGAACGAAGTCAGATGTGAATTCAGCCAAACTCAATAGCTTTTGATTTACATTTGGAAATTTTTATATAAATTTCTAACTCCGTATATATAAAATATGTCCCTCTAAAAGAATCTTGGATTTTCTTTGTGATCCGATTATTTTAGATTAATATAAGGCCAAACACATATGCAGACCCTTAAACTTGTCCCTAAATTTCATTTTGACACTCCAACTCAACCTTGTTCCATTTGAACCCTTCAACTCCAGTTTTTATGTTCCATTTTGGCACTTCTAAGTGATGTGGCAGAGAGTGTGCATCACACATTCTCTAACAGAGTGAAAGACAAAAAAAAAGTATTTTTAAAAAAAATAATAAAAGATTACCCTTCAACTCTATTTCTTTTACGTACCATTTAACACAAAATACTAATTTTATGATTTCTTTATTTCTATTTATGTTATTCAACTGCAATTTTGCATTTTAAAAATCGACGATCATATGTTAATTATTGTAAAAAATTAAAATTGACGGATTATCATTGATTTTTTTTATAAAAAGAGTAACAATTTCTTTTAAAGAGTTTTCCTATATTTTTGCGTGAAAAATAACCGACGAAAGTGCGTCGATTTTCTTTCTTAAAAAAATCAATGACAACCCAAAGAAGTCTATTGAGTTTCAACATTTTTTTGTAGTGTTATTAATTAGCAATGATCATGAGTTTTTTTTTTTACTCGTATTTAGTTGAATGGAAATTTAGAAAGCTGATATTTGAGTTAGTCCAAGTAGACTAGATATGGAAAAAAATAATATATGTGATGTTATTTAAATTAACTAATTGTTTTTAAAAAAATCAATACACTTTCACCGATTATTTTTTCACACAATAATGTACAGAATATTTAAAAAAAAAATGATGTTCATCCATTATTTTTTAACACAATAATGGCATGTGAAGTACACACATCCCACTTTGTTGATTCTTTGGAAATAAGTACCAAAATGGAACATAAAAATGGGAGTTGAAGGGTTAAAATGGAACAAGGTTGAGTTGGAGTGCCAAAATGAAATTTAGGGACAAGTTTAAGGGTCTGCATATGTGTTTGGCCTTAATATAATGGTCACACTATGGTACATTTTGATTTTATTCTTTTTTTAAATTAAAGTATATTATATTATGTGGGAGTGCATGAAATTAAATAAATTATTTGAAAGTTCGGTGAAACCTAGATAACCACTTACCACTACAGGAAATATAAATCATACATGGGGGAAAAGAGAAGTTAAGTTTTTATTTTTTTTATACAGAAAGTACAAACAAACATAAAATAAAATAATGTCAATATTGTGTCAAGTTGGCCACATGGCTTACAATGTTGGTAACATTATAGTAATAAAAAATATAATAATAATAATATATTTAATATAATCTCACGAGTTTAAACAAAATTTCTACTTTATGAAGATAGAGAAAGTAATTTTAACAAATCATGAATTTAAGTAAGACATTTTAAAAAAAATAAGTATACAAAATAAATACCATATTTGAAGAATTTATGCTGAAAATAATAAAGAACAAAATAGTACTAGTATATATTCTTCATAGTAATAAATAAGAAAACAATAAATGTAAAGTAAGATACATGAATACCTTAAATAGAGTATTTTTAGAAATAGTTGATAAAACTTCGAGGACATATAGGAAATATAGAATCAAAAGATTAAATTAAACACTAAAAGGAAACATTTTTTATTTTATTCTTTTCTTTTGACTTTTCCTATGTTTAATCACATGACAACTTGGCTACTTGGAGCATCTATTAAAGAAGTGGATTATAAGGTCTATTGTAAGTAGTTTTATTTTATATTTTTGTAAGAGGTTATTTCTACTTTTCACAATTCTAAATTTGTGATCTTTTGATCATATAATATCATTTTTATCAATTACGTCAAAACTCTCGTTTGCCTCAAACAACTACTATAAGAACAAAAGAAAGAATATGCAAATGTTTTCTGCTTTTAAGTGATCTAAGTGCAACTTTACATTTTTAGCAATTAAATAAGAAACAAATTGCTTTGCATCTAATTTAATTACTCTCTACAACTCGTATATATTTTACTAGCTTTTAAGTCACACAATGCAAAGAAAAAGGCTAGCAACTTTAAATTATTCTGAAGCCCACTTTTAATATATATAGTAATAAAAATGAATTATTTCAAATTGTTCATCCAAATTGATTGTGGTATAAGATATTTCCAGGCTATTGGCACCAAGTTGTTCATTATATTATATGTAGCTTTTTCCCCCTTCCCCGACACGTGTTTGATATCAATATTGAAGTTCGACTAATTCAGATTTACGTATTAGAGAGCTTATTTCTAGAGGCAACACTTTCAATAAGATATATTCTATATTTAGAACTCAAATCCGAGATCTCTAGTAATGAATGTGAGTAAATCAGATCATTCCACGGCAATTCATGTTGATGATTATATTATATACTATATGTTGTGTCCATTAAGAGGAGACAAATTGCATATATCTTATAGGTTGGCATTGCATATGTAAATCGACCTAATCTTTAAGGCACTACTTAAAATGTAGTGGTATTCTTTAATATAATTCAATACCATGTGTGAATCTATATATTAATAATTTGTAAGAACCTTGGAAAAGAAGAAATATTCCTTAACATCTATCTTTAAACGAATAAAAATTATTTGGTTAGTATATACTATATAGGGATAAGTGTGAGATTTAGAAAAATTAGTGTTATAAATCCTTGATCATTTTCTCAGAAGGCAAATAAATAATAGTAACATACTCAATATATAAGTTTGAATGATGTGTACAATATAATCCTTAATTCAAGTAAAATATAATAAAATCAAGTAAGATAAAAAAATAAAATGATAGATATATTGTAAGTATATAAATGGTTCATATAATCTGTTTTTGATTTTTTATTGAATATTCGACATTTGTTTTGATAGTGACTAATCTAAATACACGTCGTAAATTTCCATTTTAAAAAATCATTTTATTTTTAAAATTTAAATTTAAAATATTTAATTTAATATTAATTACTAATATACTAAGCACGAACCACTCTATTACAATCTTTAGTGGCAATGATTCATATAATCGACTGTCTAACTAATTGGTTAGAAAACAGGTTATAATTTGTTTACTTGTTGACTTCTTGTTGCATTACCTTTTTTTATGTCTATTTTATTTTTTTTAAATATATTTTTTTTTTTATCATTTTAATAATTCTTTAATTTTATGTTTTCATGTGATATATTTATTATATATTACAAAACTAAAAAAAATATATTGGTACATTTTATCGTTAGTTTAGTATTGCAAGATTTAAAAAATATATTATTTTCTTAAACTTCATACCAAGCTAAAATCAAATAAATAAATTTATATAGAAATATAAATATTAACAAATTTTGAATTCAATAAAACATAATAAAATTTGTATTTATAAAATTTAATTTGAGGTTATGATTGATTAAACTAATCATTTGGATCAATGTTTCAAATTCATAATGAAATTAGAGTACCCTCTTAACCTTAATCGAAGTTTTCTCAACTTTGATTATTTAAATATTTTATAATATATAATATATATTATATAGTACGAATTAAATTTTACGACAATCACGAATATTACTTTATACATAACTGCTACCATTTCTTATTTGGTGTTAATGACAAGTTGTGGCCAACTTGTCCTACGTATGGGTTTGCATTGTAGACTTGTACGTAGTTACTAACTTTTGCGATTTTGAATATATTGACATTAACTTAATATTAACGTAAAAAGAAATTTTCTTACCACAAAATGTTTTTTTCATGTAGTGTCAAGCCTAAATGAATTAATCAGATCATAATTTTATGGGTTGATTTTATCGCCCATAATTAATCCTAGCTGGTTACTCTTCCAACGTAATTACTCTTCCATGCCTAAGAGATATATTTTTCATAGATATTATTTTATTTAATTATATTTAAAATATTATAAATTATTACTTTTCATTTTTTAAAATTAAATTATTTAATTTGATAATTGAGTATATTTACTTCTGAAATATAGATAAAATTATGTGTACATTCAATTACACTAAATATGTTATTATTGATATAGTAATAATACAAATAAATTATTTACTTATAATACCCTCCTTGCCGACAAAAACTATAGTCTAAAAAATTTTTTAAAAAAATTGGTGAACCATCATTACTACTTCATCTTTTTCTAACCATCATTACTACTTCATCTTTTTCGAACCATCCGACCAAGAAATGAAGTTGAAGTAATAGTGATTATTCACTTTCATTACTAAAGGTACAAAATTTCAATCGTATCAACAAATTTCTCATTTTTTGTCATCTCATCTTTTATTATTATTACTAAGTATTACTCCCTTCGTTTCATTTTATGTGACACTTTTTAGATTTTGAGGTTCAAACAAATCAATCTTTAACCGTAAATTTTTCATAGATCTTTTAAACCTTTTGAATTATAAATTATTGTGAATTATAGTGCTTTTTACATAGTTTACAACTATATAAATTTCATTTCAAAAAAATTGAAGATTTCATGCGCAAATTCTTGGTCAAACTTAAACTGTTTAACTCTCAAAAAATGAAAAGTGCCACATAAATTGGGATAGAGAAAATACTTATTTAGTAAGATCACTATCATGAAAAAGAAAATATAAAATAAACCATGTAACTTTTATGTCGTTGGTTGATGCAAAGTGAAGTTAGGTAGCCAAATAAACCATGTAGCCTTTATGTCGGATTCGAGTCCTCTAGGATATAGCATTATTTTTGTTAAGGAACGTTTTGCCCTCCATTATAGGATTTTCAAAATTTTAGTGTGAATTTGGATTTAATCGAGCTCTAATGTGAGTGCAGGAGATCGGGTGGGAATAAAAAGTTAGGTAGCCAAATAGATCTTTTAAAAGATGCTACTAGCTAGTACTAAACGTTTTCTAATAAAAAATAAAAAAATTCATCTAATATATATTCGATATATTTGATATTCATATTAAAACACGATTAAATTTGGATTAGCATTGAAAAAACTCACATTAAAGATAAAATGCTCCTTAAGGTAAGGAAATTTTGTACCGTGAACTCGAATTCGAGATATTTGATTAAGAATAAAAATACTTATTATTTACTACTCCATCATAACATAGTATAACTTAATTATACCTTAGGTGACCATAACATAGTATAACTTAATTATACCTTAGGTGACCAAGAATGAAGATATCCTTCATATATATATATGGAGCGTTTTTTCTTTAATGATATTATACGACATAAATTTAGATTAATACGGAGTATTTAGTTCAATTGCTAATTAATTGATATCAGATGGTTATACTTAGGCCGGTCAAAATGACCTCAAATATGGGTAACCCGTTCAAAACAAATACCATGCATAGCCTAGACCAAGAAAAATAATTGAGTCAAATAAACTTGTTTAGCTTTGGATGTGTTTGATAAAGAGAAAAATATTTTTCAGAAAATATTTTTAAAAAATTCTTGGTATTTGATTGATAAAAAAATAATTTTTAATAATAATTTTTTAGAAAAATAAGTTCCTTAAAAATGATAAAATTGTCTTTTTCTAGTGAAAGTAGAAAAAATAAGTTTCACGAGTTGCGTTTCACATTGATTGAGTCTTCATCACCCTCCAACACATCTCATTTTTACCCCTACCCCGTAGCCCACATCCCAACCTCCTGTAGTTTTTATCTTAGATTATATACAAATACTTTTAAGAAAATATTTTTTACTGACATACGAAAATCTGCATATTTTTAAGTAAAAGAATATTTCTCTATTTGCCTTTAATGATATAGACTTATAGATCTATTGATAGGGTGGTGACCACTTATTTTCTCCTAAATTTTCCAATTGGATTATAATCACAACTAGGCATCTTTTCCTAGGAACAACTAATATCATGGCTAGGTCAAATAATGAAAAGTTGTACAATGTTTCTTTTTCACTTCTTCCTCTTTGATTTGATTTAAAAAAAAGTGATTAGCATGCTATCTTAAATTCATTATAGTTTTGTCATTATCATTCTTTTTTTCTTCTTATCATAATAAACATAAATCAGTGAAGAATTATATTCAATGAATAATTCGTATTTGTTACTCGATATATTTATTATGCCATATGCTAGGCTTTGTTATTATGAGTAGTTAATAGTATTTGCAATAATAGTTGAATTAATTTGATGTTAATAACACATTTGAATTGAGAGTATATTGAAAACAACTTCACTATTTCTAAGGTAGTAGTATCCTCCCAAGATCCTACTTTGTAGGATTATAAAGAATTAATTCGAAAATCTCACTGTCTGGTATTCAATCTTGATTGGAGTCCAATTAAATTTGAATTTGCGCAAAAAAGTCCCACATTGAGGAAGGGTTTAAAGCACTCTCTAACTATAGTTTCAAAATTTCGAATTTTAAGGTCATATGAGAAAGTTAGTCATTTTAGTGCATGAAACTATAGTACTTGGGCGTTGTATAAATATATATATATATACTAGTATGGTATCCGGACCAAAGCACCAAAATTGTTAGCAAATAATAATCATAAAATTACTATTATCTTATTTGCTTAATCACATTAAAATTTGTATTATTTTATAAATTGGGAAATTTAAATCATTTGATATTAATAATTAGAATGTCACATTATAGCTCAAATATGCAAGTTAGCATATTCATCACTCTAAATTTTAAATTTGTGGACAAAATCATCGACCAACTCTTTGAGAAAATTAAATAGAAAAAAATCAATACCAAAAGAATACAACATACAATTGTTTGTAGGTCAAAAAACACGTGTCAGGTGATGATTGGTTAAAATAACCCATGAAAGATATCTTTAATAATATAGTTGGAAGCACGAATAAAGATTGTGATAGAGTGGCAAGTATTTCTTCATTTTTAATCAAAGATCCCGAACTTGAATCTCCCTGAATACGAAGTCGCCTTAATCAGGAAATACTTACCTCTAATATGAGACTTTCCGCACAAATATAAATTAAATCAGATTTCAATACAAATAACAAACATCGAACGGAAAATTATAAAAATGGTTGGAACCACCGACAACCGGCTGTAGCCGGTGGTCACGAGTCATAATCAAAAGGTATCGTGAAGCTTGTGGGAATAGTAAAATATGTGGGGGACAAAAGGTGACAAGTTGAAAGATTTACCAAATTTGGAAAATTTAATTTTGGAAAAAACAAGTGTTTATCAACTTAAGATATTTGCCTTAATAGGAAGGACCAATAAAAATCATGATATTTTGTACTTTCTATTAAGACTCTCTCCGTCTTATTTTACGTGATATAATTTGAACATAATATTTTTTTTTAAATAAGAACTTTTGAAACTTAAAGTCTAAATAATTTTTTAGATATTTGTGTATTTATAAATTATTTCATTAAAGATTTAAGGGAAATTTAAATTAAATTGATTTTAGTTATAGTAAGATAACATTCTTTTTTAAACAGACTAACAAGAAAAAAGGTGTTACATTTTATTTATTACTCCCTCCTTTCAATTTGTTCGACCTATTTTCCCTTTTAGTCCGTTTTAAAAAGACCGACTTATATATAAGTCATAACAATTCTTTAATTTTAACTTCTACGTGACATATTTAAGAACATAAGATTAATAAATGTTTTAATAAATTTGACATATCTTTAATTTAAGACAATAAGATTTAAAAAAAATCTTTATTTTTTAAAATTTTATGACAAATCAAAATAAATCAACAAATTAAAACGCAAAAAGCATTTATTATTGCCTTTAGGATGATTAAGAATTCTTTGCCCCCACAATTTACTATTGTTTTGATTTAAACAAATTAAATCAAGGGAATTAATAAAGGTAATAGACATGTCATGTATTAGGTGGTGCCATTGAAGATTGAAAATGAAGGGTCATTGTGTGTCATTGTGTGTGGTGATGATGATTGTGCATGATCAATGCTTTAAGTCAATATATATTTTATTTCTTTAATTTATTTTTTGACATTTTTTTTTTTAAAAAAAAAAATTTCTTCTTAAGTATGCAACTAATAATTCGTATCAAATTTAGAGGATTTTGAGGTATTTTACCAAAAATTAAAGTTAGTGAAGGTGTGGTATTAATAATAAGAGTTAAGGTCTAGGAGAGGAATTTTGAAGGTTAATTTTGTACCATCACTATTTTTCTTGGTATTAATTAATTTATTCTTGAAGATAATTTACTAATAAACATCTCCTTAATTTATGAGTTAATTCCTTTAATTAGGTTAAAAGTAAGTAGTAAACCAATGTTCATCATCTTTTGATAGAGGAAAAAGATATTGGAAGTACAATAAAAAAATAAATATGTGAAACAATTTTGGGAATATAAATGGGATAATTTCAACAATTTCACAACTGTTGGGCTCTGACTTTGAAGATGCTGATATATTTTTTGAATCAATTAAAAGAGTTTGTTTGATATTACTGTTGGAAAGTCAAAATATTTATTTTGAGAAAAGAAAACACTTAATTTGAAAAATGAAGACGTTTGATAAATTAGTAAAATTACTTTTAAATGGAAACAGAAGCAATGGAATCACTAGATCACTTATTAGAGGTCTGTCTAAACTAAATATTTTTCATAATCAATTCCAAACTTTAGAAACTCAAAAATTTCAATCAAGGGTTGAAATAACTCCCGAGTGTATCGGAGCCTTGCGTCCCATCCACCTAACTAAAATATCCTTCGAAATAGTGTAATCATCAAAATCTGAATGGGACCTCTTAAACCTAAATGTTGACTTTGATCAACCCTCTTGTAGGAATGTATGCGTCCACTTATATCACTGGGACCAGGTCCTCAGCACAGTTGAAACTAAAACAATAAAGAAACAAGTGCTGAAAAGTAAAGATCGACAAGAGAGTTTACGTGGAAACCTCATTGTTCAAGGGAGTAAAACCACGACCTGACCTGGTCTTTTTAGAACTGCTTTTCACTAATCTTCTCTAAGCAAAAGTAAAAGTCAGTTACAAACCGAGATTAGCCTGCTAATCCCAACTCTAAGTAATACCTCCTATTACTCAGACGAGCTAGAGTAGATACCACACTACCCACTATACTAATCCTATCTTGATTAATATAGATTAAGAGTAAGAACCAAGTTAACTCTAACTCAGAACTCACAATGATTCACACAAGTTGAAACGTTTCTTATCATAACGAAAAGAATCCTACAATGTAAGCATGATTACAAGCAAACAAAATTACAGCTGGTACAGAAAGCTATAGAAGCACTTCTATCAGGTCCCTTGTTGTTCTTGAAGCTTGGAAATCTCTCTCTTTGAATGAATGAATCAAAGTGTTGTTTGTTGTTTAATATATATCATGAAGAAACACTGCCAAACGTACAAGTAACCTCATTGATTCTGATTGGTGGAGTACTCTGCAACTCACCAACTTTCTGACGTAGACAGCTGGACAACACTTTGACCACTGGATGAGTATTCATACTCTGCAGAGGACCAGGTCCCTGCACTTGTGAGGAGATCATCAAAACATCAAGGAACATAAGAACTTATCAATTTCCCCCTTTTTGATGATGACAAACAACCTGCATAACTCCTCATGTGAGTGAGCAAACATTCATTCAAATGTATAACAAATTCCCCCTTTGTACGTTCCCCTTAGTTCAATGCCCCTTAGTTCAATGCCCTTAATAACCACAGTTCCCTCTTAGTTTAGTGTCCCTATTCCACAGCCAACTTGACAACAAAAACTTCCCCCTTTTGACATCATTGAAAAAGTGAAGCAGTAAACATATTCAAGTTAAATGCAAGGCAATAAAGAATTCAGGGCCCTGAGCCACACAAAACATGTGTATGTAAGCATAAAGAGAATATTAAACCATACAGGAATAGGGCACAAAATAAAAGAGAACTGCATATCAAATATACTGACAACTGTAATATCTCATAATAACAAAAAGCCACAAGAGTATGTGATAACAAGGCGGATCTCCAAAAGAAAAGTTGGACGAAAAGAGAAACAAGACACATTTAGGACGGAGGAAGGGAGGGAGTAAAAGTACGCATCAACAACATCATGCGCTCATTTGCACTCTCATGGGCATGTATCAGTTGCTTGTTTAGGGACTTAATTTCCTCGTTGAGAGAGGCATTTGTCTTTAGCAGCATTGTGTTGTCATCCCTTAACTCTTTTAGCTTTAGCTCGTGACCCTCACAGGCACTAGGTCCCTGGGAAGCAGTCTTCTGTAGTTCAGACTTCAGCCTGGTGATTTCTACCTCCTTATCGCTCAAGATCTTTGTGAGATCAGCCATCTCCCTCCTGAGAGTAGCCTGCTGTTCCAAAACATCTGCCACCTGAGATCTGCCCTTAGCCTGTCCCTCAATGCACTCACATTCTAGCAAAGTAGACATAGTGAACATTTGCTTGGTGGTACCAGGTACCCCTTTGCCCACTGGGATTTCAAAATGGTTAAAGACAAAGTGTAGCAAATACCCATAAGGAATCCCGTGCTTAGCATTCTTCCATGTCATTACTATATGCATATGTTTTAGCATAATTGTAGGGAGGTTGATTTCCTCAAGCTCATCAAGTTTTTCCATAAGGAAAAGATCGGCAGCAGAAGCCACGGTTCTTTTCTCAGTCCTGGGCACCATGACTTTGTTAATGAACTCAAACATCAATTGATACTCTTTTTTAAAAAACTTCTTAGGGATCCCTGCCCGTTTGACATCTCCTCATTTGGTAGCATGCTTCGAAAATTCACCAGATGGTTTGCATCCTTCAATAGTCAGAACTCCCAGTACGGGCACTCCAAGAATAATTCCCAGAGTTTCTTCATCAAGATGAATCTCCACATTCCTGACAGTAGTAATGATTCCACCTCCATCTAGTAGTTTCATTTTGTAGAAGAACTCACGCACTTCAGGTTCGTGTAAGTATGGAACTGGTGGTTCAAACAAATGATTCCAGCCTTGAATGGTAACAGTATCAACCAAATTTCCCATACCAAACTGTGTTAGAATGTCAGGGTCAAAGACTCTGCCATTTAGGACCTTTTGTTGCTTCATTTTCTCCACCCGCTCTTTTCTGGTCAAGTCCTTCTCTTCGATTTGATTTTTAACCTTGGGACCAGGTGCTTTTACAGTTTGTTCCTCTAACTGCTTTCTTCCTTTTTCTCCCTTTGCACGAGATTTCTGCTTGTTAACTTTCACACCTTTTGTAGGAGATTTCTTTCCCCCTTTTTGATTTCCCTTTGATTCAATCCTTTCTTCCTCAACTTTTCTTCTCCTTTTTGCCACATACTTGATAACTTCTTCAGATTCAGTTTCACTATTCTCAATAAACAAAGGAGTAGAAGCGGGTTGCACAGGTTTAAGCCCTTCTCTTCTCCTCTTCCTACTTCTTTTCGTGTGAGCTTTGCTTGCAGCAATAGCACTTCCCATAACCTTTTGTGCTTTGCTCCTCGTAACATACTTCCGTTTGTCCTCTTTAGAGAGAGACAGTACCAACTTACCCTTTCCCTTTCTCTGTTGCTCCTTTGCTTGTTCAGCAAGTTTTTCAACAACGTCAACCTCAGATGTACCTTTAACTGCTTCCAACTCAGAATCATTCACTAGAGATTGGTTTGCTCCACGCATTCCCCTAACGCGCCATTTTGATGAACTTTTTTTTTCTTTTTCCTTGTCGCTTTCAACATCAAATGATTTGGGAGTTTGGTCAAAAATAGGTTCACTTCTGGTAGGGACCTGGTCCGGTGACGCTAAATCATATTCCAGAGAAGTGAGTGGAACATCACTTTTTAAAGAGGCTAAGCTTTGAACAGCCACCAGTTCAGCACCAGAAGTTAGGATACACGATTCAGGACCTTTTCCTTCAGGTAGGTCCCCTTCAAACACTCTCTCAGATATGGTTGGTGACACTTCCAGGGAACCAATGTTAGTTTCTTCTGTAAAAAGACCTTGATTAGGTTTTGCCACAGATTGTGCCTCTGAATTTGGGGATTTTTCACCAGATAGAACTAGAGTAGGAGAGCAACCTAACAAATTTTTGGAGGGACGAACAGGGCTGACCAATATGTCGCCCATCGGGGAGATGGATTCATCTATTTATCCAACACCACAGACAGGGGTGGACGGAGATTCTTCAGGAGGAGGAACAGATAAGTTGAATGAACTAGGGTTTTCAACTTCTTGGGAGATGGATGTTTTCGAAGAAAACTCAGAGATAGACATGTTTGAAGCAAGGAGGAAAACAAAACTTGGAGAGAAATTAGAGAAATTAGGAGAAGGTTTATGAAATTTTCAATTTTGGAAGAGCAGAGGGTTTTAAGTTTAAAAGGTATCGAGTCCCAAAAGAGGCGACCCTTGGTATTAAAAAAGACAGGACGTTTTTGAAACTGACACGATGAATGGGAGAGAGACACATGGCAGGGATTTGACATTTAGACAATGTAGTATACTCAATACTCACCTCATGAGGACCAGGTCCTCCTTTCAGTTTGTACCTCTGTCTGTGTGATTAAACCTTCCATTTAGCTAAACACACCATGAGTGTATACCTGCATTTAGATATCAAAAGTGAATTCTTTTATGACAAGCAGTAAAACAAGTATAGACACATGCCCTCCTTAACATAATCAATAAGAAGAATTTCTTTGTGCAAATCTGTCGAAGGGTCAGGTGATTTTGTGCATTCCCAGCCTCATCCTATTTTTGATAAAAAATTCTTTACTTAATGATTTTGTAAAGATATCAGCCAACTGGTCTTTAGTTTTGCAGAACTTCATCACCACGGTCTGTTTTTCAACATTGTCCCTCAAAAAGTGATGCCTCACATCTATATGTTTTGTCCTCTTATGCTGGATAGGATTTTTTGCCATATTCATGGCACTTGTGTTATCACAGATTAGAGGAATAGTGTCTGAAAGTACGCCAAAGTCTTCTAGCTGCTGCTTGATCCACAACAGTTGTGCACAACATGATGCAACAGCCACATACTCTGCCTCTGCAGTAGACAATGCCACATAATTCTGCTTCTTTATTCCCCATGAAATCAAAGTTGATCCCATGAAGTGTGCCATGCCTGATGTGCTTTTTCGATCAACAAGAAAACCTGCATAATCAGCATCAACATAACCTACAAGATCAAAAGAGTCATCAGTAGGGTAAAAGAGGACCAGGTCCTGAGTTCCCTTCAAGTATCTCAGGATACGTCTGGCTGCTTTCAGGTGAGACTCATTTGGTGCTACTTGAAATCTTGCACACATCCCTACACTGAACACTATATCTGGCCTGCTTGCAGTGAGATACAAGAGTCACCCGAAATTCCCCTATACATGGTCTGATTGACCTCCACGCCATTTTCATCTCCATCAAGTTTCACACTTGTGCTCATAGGAGTATCCAACACCTTTGCCTCAAGAAGATTAAATTTCTTGAGCAGCTCTTTGATATACTTCTCTTGGCATATTAAAATGCCTTGAGAGGTTTGTTTGATCTGCAGGCCTAAGAAGAAAGTGAGTTCTCCCATCATGCTCATTTCAAACTCACTGCTCATCAGATCAGCGAATTCCTTGCAAAGTAAATCGGTAGTGGCTCCAAAGATGATATCATCCACATAAACCTGCACAATCAACAACTCATTTCCTCTGGATTTCAAAAATAGTGTATTATCAATTTTACCTCTTTTAAACCCATTTGTAAGAAAGAATTTTGACAAGCGTTCATACCAAGCTCTAGGAGATTGTTTCAACCCATACAGAGCCTTGTCTAATTTCAGCACATGATTTGGCCATCCTGCATCTTCAAAACCTGGAGGCTGCTTAACATATACTTCTTCCTTCAGATTTCCATTCAAGAAAGCACTCTTGACATCCATTTGAAAAAATTTGAATTCCATGTGAGCGACAAATGCTATTAAGATTCTGATGGCTTCCATTCTTGCTACAGGAGCAAAGGTCTCGTCATAATCAATTCCCTCTACTTAGTTGTAACCCTGCACCACCAATCTTGACTTATTTCTAGTAATGATTCCATGCTCATCGAGTTTGTTTCTGAATACCCATCTAGTCCTAATAATGGTTCTGTCAAGTGGTCTGGGGACCAGGTGCCACACCTTGCTTCTTTCAAACTGATGAAGCTCCTCCTGCATTGAAGTTACCCAATCTACATCCTTCAAAGCTTCCTTGATGTTCTTGGGTTCAATGGATGATATGAATGCTGAATGTGAGCTAGATTTCTTGATTTTGACCTAGTTTGAATTGTTGAGTCAAATGGAGAGGTGAGATTATCTAATGGATGTGAAGATTGATGTTTCCATCCAGATTTCCTGGTAATCTCTTCTTCTCTGTCAGCATCAGAGTTACCTTCATCTTCTTCAGGATTTTGAGACACTGTTTCCTGCGATGATTCTGAGGGACTAGGTCCTCATGAGTGTTCTGCATCCTTTTCTTTAGTGCCCTGATCATCCTGCTGCTTGTTCATCAACTCCTCACACTCGTAGTGCTCATTGTTCTCATTTCTTATACCTAATTCATCAAACTTGACATGCATGCTTTCTTCGACACGCAAAGTTCTTTTGTTGAATACCCTGTACGCTTTGCTTGTAGATGAGTATCCAACAAATACTCCCTCATCACTTCTGGCATCAAACTTGCCTAAATTCTCCTTTCCATTTATTAGTGCAAAACATTTGCAACCGAACGGCTTGAGATGAGCAATTGAGGGCTTTCTGTGATTTAAAAACTCATAAGGTGTTTTCTTGATGATTGATGTGATAAGACACCTGTTTGTCACATAGCAAGATGTATTAACTGCTTCAACCCAAAATTTCATTGCAAGTTCTGAATTAATCAGCATAGTTCTAGCAATCTCCACCAGTGTTCTGTTCTTTCTTTCAACAACTCCATTTTGCTGAGGAGTTCTTGGTGCTGAGAAGTTGTGATTGATTCCATTTTCCGCACAAAACCCTTCAAGTATAGAGTTTTCAAACTCCGTACCATGATCAGATTTGATACTGGTTATCTTGCAATTTATCTTCAATTGGATGGCTTTGGCAAAGGTGATCAGATTTCCAGCAGTCTCATCATTTTTCCGGAGGAACAAAATCCAAGTGTACCTGGAGAAATCATCAACTATCACAAGAATATATTTTTTACCTCCTCTGCTTTGAATTCTGACAGGTCTACACAGATCCATATGGAGAAGTTCCAAAGGTCTGAAAGTGCTCACACCCCTTTTAGCCTTAAAAGAAGATCTTGTTTGTTTGCCTTTTGCACAGGCGTCACAGACTTTGTCATTTGAGAACTTCAGCTTTGGTAGTCCGTGGACCAGGTCCCCTACAACAAGCTTGTTTAGTAAAGAGGTACTTACATGACCCAGTCGTCTGTGCCAAAGATTTGCATTATTAGTTTGAGCATTCAAATATGACAAGCTAACTCCTTCAACAGAATCAAGATCAACAACATACATATTCTTGACTCTTTTCAGAGACATCACAATTTTCTTAGTTGCACAGTTTGTAACCACACACCTTTCAGACATGAACTTGACTTCATTTCCCTTGTCACAGATTTGTGAAATGCTCAAAAGATTGTATTTTAAACCCTCCACATAGTGTACATTATTTATTGAATTATCAGCTGATATCCCTATTTTGCCAATACCAAGGATAAAGCCCTTCTTTCCACCACCAAACGACACACCACCACCTTGGTGTGCTTTCAAAGAGAGGAAGTTTGAAGTGTCTCCAGTCATATGCCTTGAGCATCCACTGTCCATGTACCAACACTGACTTCTTCCTCTCTTCTGCATAGAAATCAGTTGTTAGATTTAGGAACCCACTTCAGACGGAGTTCCCAGTAATTATTAAGAGGTTTGATAAGAAACCTTGATGTCCAGGGAGGCAGGATGTTCTTACGATACAGGGGACTGGGTCCCTTGTGTCCCCTTTTAACATCATTTTCAGATCTAACAAATCTCACATGTATTTTTTTAGCTTTTCTCAGACTCTCACAATTTTCTTTCAAGTGACCATTTCGACCACAGTGAGTGGACAAAAGGTTGTCAGATACAGACACATATTTGCTATGGGGATTGTAGGGAGGCTCTATTGGTCTGCGTCCCAACCCTTTCTTTCCATTGAAACCTTGATTGGATAAATTAGAGAGTATCTTATAGGAGTCAGTCCATTTTAGAGAGTGACTTAATTCCTCCTCGACCTTACTCAGAACCTCTCTCAGTTGAGAATTAGTTTCAAGAGAGGCAACTAGCTTAGACTCATAATTTTTTAGCTTTTCTTCCGGTTCTTCCTAAAAAATGCTAAGCTTTCTCTTCCCACCAACTGAGTTTCCAGGGTTCTTCTCAGATGTCATGTTACTAGTTTCTAGAGTTTCTATCATTTCACTGATTTCAGCAACTTGAGACATGAGAGCAGGATTCTTATCTTCACACAAACTTAATTTTTTATTCAACATTAAGTTTTCAGTGGTTCGTTCATTAACACAGTCAATAAGCATAGCAACAAGCTTTCTCAAGTTTTCAATAGGCAGATTATCTAGATCATCTTTAAGATCAAATAGAGTTACCTCGTCTGAATCTTCTTCATCATCAGAATTTTCCATTAAGGAGAAAATGGAGTTGAAAATGCTTTCATCATCTTTAATGGCCATCATTGAAACATCCTTATGACTCTTTTCTGATTCACTTGAGTCATTTCCCCACACAGCAAAGGCTTTTCTCACCAACTGATCCGC
This sequence comes from Solanum gracilifrons, assembly GCA_029582605.1. Lineage (NCBI taxonomy): Eukaryota > Viridiplantae > Streptophyta > Magnoliopsida > Solanales > Solanaceae > Solanum > Solanum gracilifrons. The sequence continues at coordinate 36,650 of JAJOOH010002044.1, read as the reverse complement.
ATGTGCCTTCCTTTGAGCATGGTCTGGGACCAGGTCCCTTTTGCGAGGTCTGGTGTCATGAGTTTCCTGCTTTTGACTAGGACAGTTCCTCATGAACCGGCCAGGCTTGCCACACTTATGGCATAGATCATTTGCAGTGGCAGTTTTGCTGGAAGAGGTTTTCTTTTGGAAGCCTTCATGCTTCTTTAAGATCTTCTGAAATCTTTTAGTGACATATGACATCTCATCCTCTTCTTCAGTCACATCATTCTGAGATATTTTTAAAGCAATGGACTTTTCTTTCTTTCCTTCCTTCACAGTCGTCCCCTGTTTCATGTTTATCTCGTAGGTCTGAAGATTTCCAATCAGTTCATCCATGGTAAGCGTCATTAGATCTTTGGCTTCTGTTATGGCATCCACCTTGCTTTGCCAAAATTTCGAAAGTACCTTGAGGATCTTGTGAATTTTCTTATGAACAAGAATAGGCTCACCTGAACCTCTCAGCTCGTTGGTGATAGAAGTGAATCTTGAGTTCATCTCAAAGATGGTTCCCCTCCCTTCATAATGAAATTTTCATACTGAGCGGTAAGCATATCAATCTTAGATTCCTTTACTCGCTGAGTTCCTTCATGGGCTGTTTGATGACAATCCCATATCTCTTTGGCATTCTCACAAGCAGAAATCCTGTTGTACTCATTTGTTCCAATTCCACACACTAGAATCTTCTTTGCTTTGTAGTTCTTTTCTATCTTTTTCCTATCTGCCTCATTGTACTCTTTTTTGGTTTTGACAACAATGGTGGTAATCTCCCCATCCTTCGTCTCTTTTGTAGGAATATATGGTCCATCAAAGATGATGTCCCATAACTCAGAGTCCTCAGCATTGATGTAGTCGTTCATTCAATTTTTTCACCAGCCATAATATTGTCCATTAAACTGTGGTGGCCTGGTAGAAGATTGTCTTTCCTCCATATTCGGTGGAGCATCCATTTCTTCAGGATCCTTTCTTTTGTTGGTGTTAACCAAACAGAAAAGTCAGACTCTAATACCACTTATAAGAATGTATATGTCCACTTATATCACTGGGACCAGGTCCTCAGCACAGTTGAAACTAAAACATTAAAGAAACAAGTGCTGAAAAGTAAAGATCGACAAGAGAGTTTACGTGGAAACCTCCTTGCTCAAGGGAGTAAAACCACGACCTGGCCTGCCAGGACTTTTTAGAACTGCTTTTCACTAATCTTTTCTAAGCAAAAGTAAAAGCTAGTTACAAACCGAGATTAGCCTGCTAATCCCAACTCTAAGTAATACCTCCTATTACTTAGACGAGCTAGAGTAGATACCACACTACCCACTATACTAATCATATCTTGATTAATGTAGATTTAGAGTAAGAACCAAGTTAACTCTAACTCAGAACTCACAATGATTCACACAAGTTGAAACGTTTCTTATCACAACGAAACGAATCCTACAATGTAAGCATGATTACAAGCAAACAAAATTACAGCTGGTACAGAAAGCTATAGAAGCACTTCTATCAGGTCCCTTGTTGTTCTTGAAGCTTGGAAATCTCTCTCTTTGAATGAATGAATCAAAGTGTTGTTTGTTGTTTAATATATATCATGAAGAAACACTACCAAACGTACAAGTAACCTCATTGATTCTGATTGGTCGAGTACTCTGCAACTCACCAACTTTCTGACGCAGACAGTTGGACAACACTTTGACCATTGGATGAGTATTCATACTCTGCAGAGGACCAGGTCCCTGCACTTGTGAGGAGATCATCAAAACATCAAGGAACATAAGAACTTATCACCTCTTACGTTTCAAACTTTCAAAAACTCACAAACTCATTCAAAATACATCCGATCATCTTATAAATCGAATCACTCATTCCCACAACTCAAAAATATCATTTTATAGCAATGAAGATGGTCAAACAAAGTAAAAGAAACAAAAATCACAAAACGACCTTCAGAATTGTTACAATAATTCATAGTAGATTAGCAAAAGTTTTGTACAAGAATATCCTAGTAGATATTACTATGAGTTTTTGATGGATGAACCTGCCAAAATTCATGAATAACTCATAACCTTCTACTTATGATGTCGTATTTATTAAATTTAAATGTATTTCTTAAGTTGAGGATATATTGAAAACGATATTTCTATCTTACACAAAAACAAGAATAAAATTTGCGTATAACTCCATTTATGAAACCAGAATTGTAATCTTTAGGTGAGATATTTTTCTTTGTACAAAGATATATATACATGTGATAAATATGCTAAAAAGAAATAATCTATCAAGAGGTAATATAGTTATATCTTGGTCCAAATTCATGGTCCCTAGCTCTTTATAATCCTTTAAGCTAAGATAGAACTTTAGGACACATGGAAATAAATGGATTGCATCCAATAAAAGGAAAGAAAAAGGTGAAAGCAACACTATCTTAGTTATGATTGCCAGCTAATAGGTATTTCATATTTTTCATCCATTTTAGATTCTATATAGTGATATTTTGAGTTAAGATGTAACTAAACTTTCTTTAAAAATAAAAATATTGCAGATACTTTATTATTTTCAGAAAATAATATTACAGAAACTATTTAAAAAGTTAAAGAGTTTTTAGTTTGATAATAAAATAATTTGAAAGTGATAAATCGACATTTAAAAAAAAAGAATCTTAATAGCTCAGCTGATTAGCGAATTTCATTTTGGTGATGATGAGTAATTTCATATCTTGTAATACCCTCCCTCTTGCCCCCATCCCCTCCCCCACCCCTAAAAAAAATGTTTTTTTATTTTTTTTATTAAAAACAATTAAAAGTGAAACAATGAGTAATAGAGTAGATAAGATTTTATTGGTCCATGAAATCCAAGTCTGTTGAAACTTGTGACAAGTTTTTTTTGTTGTTTTTAAGGTCAAGCAACGTGGTAACTTGTTGTCCTAGGATATACTATTGTTTAATAGGAAGACATTTATTAATGAAAAAAAAGGTTTGAATTTAGGCTTATGTTTTATGAACATGGGGTTACATGAACAACAAAAAATTCATATTTCAACCCTTCATTATATAGGTCAATTATTATTGGTATTATTATAAAATATACAAAACTTTACAAATATTACTCTCTCCGTCTTATTTTACGTGACACAATTTGATTTGACATGATATTTAAGAAAAAAATGAAGACTTTTGGAACTTGTGGTCTAAAACAAATCTTAGATACTTGTGTGGTTGAAAATTATTTCATTAAGGGTAAAATAATTTTAAAGTTAAATTGTTTCCAATTATAATAAGGTGACATTTTTTTGTGACGGATTAAAAAGGAAAAGGTGTCACATAAAATGAGACGGAGGGAGCATGATTTATGTGGTTGTGTTCAACTAAGCATTTAATTTAAGAAATTAAGAAATAAATTATCTTATAAGTTATAACAGATGAAAAATGTATTTTTAACCTATGATCTTGAATATATTATGACATATTTATAGCTATACGATTATGCAATTAGTTGAAAAGTTAAACACGGTTAAAGCCACTTGATTCCACATGAAATATGCTTAATTTCTATAATGAACATAAATATTCATTCTTTTAGACGTAATTAGACAATGAAAAAGAAATCTTGGATCACATTATTCACATTGCTTAGTGCTTAATCAATGGTTTCCGTATAATTAATTAGTAGTACTACTACTACATTTGGTTAATAAAAGATTTAAAGATAGGAAGATATATGGAGATCGAAAAGCTTATCTTAAATTACTCCAAGTGACAAGTAGTAGTACTAAGTTATCGTAGTTTTAATACTATAAATTGTGGTAGAAGGGTAGAGATTTTTTCATTTTTAATCAGAGGTTTTAATTTCAGTTTGATACTCCTATTATATCGGAAGTGTCATTCTAATAAATGAGCTCTATATAATACGTAAATCTAAATTTAATTATGTTATATTACTTCAAATAAATTTTAACATTGCTAGAATGGTGATACGTTATCCAATCTTAATTGCCGCATCTTTTCTTTATATTGTTTGGGACAAATATTTAAGTCTTCCATATTTATTTATTTTTGGTGAAAGTCTTCCATATCTTAATTATTAATAATAATAATTGCACATCAGAAAGACTTTAGGTACTGGAAAACAAAGAAGTAGGTGCCTTATTAATTTCACGTTAGGTTACCCCTATGTCGTATACTTGTCGTCTTTACTTTATCATAAATTTAAGATAAAATTAGTTATTTTTTTTAATTTTACTTTTAGTAGTAATCATTTTCTAAAACTATCAACACCTCAATTATGACATATAAATAAAAGTAAATATTCAATTAAGAAAGATTATATTTTAAAGGGAAAAACGAAATATACCCTTGAGAACTATCGTAAATGGTATGCAAATACCTTCCGTCATACTTTTGAGACATTGGTGTCCCTACCGTCCAAAAACTAGATCATATATACCCTTTATACTAATGAACATGACAGAGGGTATCTGCATATCATTTACGCTAGTTCGGGGGATATATTTGTCCTTTTTCCCTATTTTAAAACATATATAAGGATAAAAAAGACAAACACCCCTCTTTATTAATAAATTCTTAAGAGATATATAAATGAAAAGCACAAAATAAATAAAACCAAGAGAGGATAATAAATAATGAGCTACAACCTCTATTTTCCCAGTTTGTTGCTTTTGAATTTTAAAAGGAACTATTATAACTATTTTAGATTTTAGAATAAGTCAGATTAACATCGTAAGTAAGGTACATAACAAATTAAAGTACTTCATAAAAATTCTTTGCAAATTTAACCCTTTTTATCTTTTGTCTTTTTTTTTTTTTTTCGATAACACGAAGAGATTAATGATACTTCTTTATCTTTTGAGTTATTTTATCAGATCGAACATATATGTCATCATTGAACTTTTCCATACTACCAAACATGCCCATATCTTTGTGAATATACACTTGAGTACCAAAAATTACTTAGCATGCCGACCTACACCTCCAGAAAATCAAGCACATGTGAATTTATATTTATAAAGTAAGGTTTTATATTTTGAGGAGATAAATTAGCACATGTTATAAAATTTTACTTTATTTGGGGTAGGATGTGTGACATGTGGGGGGAGGGGGGAGGCTTAGTATTCACATCTACTCCATGTCTACATCTTGCATAAAAATAATTACTTTGACTTTTATAATTTTCATAAGTAGGATTCATGCCAAGTGGAGTTTTTGGTAAGATTCTTTAATTTATTTTGTTTCTCAAGATAAAAAGAAATGAGAAAAATTTCATCTTGTGTAACGATTGATATTTTAATGTGATCGCATTGTTACTGTTAAGTCTCCATATCTTTGAAGGATGAGTTTTTTGGTCTTCTTGTATGGATTTGAACAATCCTTCATTTATATGTTAACTTTTGAGATTGAGTTAGACCATAATTTTATATCTATCATGGTATCAAAATCAGATTGATTATCACAATTCCTGCGCTTCGCCTTTGTTGTTCTTGATACACGCACCAACCTTTCAATCCTTGTTTGAAGGGGTTGTTAAGTGATCTCCCACATCGATGAGGAATGAGTCCGTTGGTCTCTTTTTATATATATAATATATGAATCTGGATAATCATCTCATACAAGCTAGCTTTAGAGGTTGACTCATTGATCATGAACATATCTATTAGTTTCCTCTCTTTTTTCCCTTTCATTTTGTTTTAAGTAATTATTTAATTATTTTATTTTATTCTTTATCTATTTCGAATCCTATTTTTCTATAGATTTATTCTTTATATTATTGATTTATAGCATTATATAATGATGAAAAATGATACAACAAATTTAATGTTATATTTATTTAAATATACAATATAATATAATAGACAATGAAATAATACGTAACAATTATCCAGTATTGGTGACAAATGTATGGTCGGCAACGACAAAATTGATAAATGTGATTCCTTTTCCATGTTAAAAATTTGTTGTGGGTGGAATACTCATATTAGTAAGTATTTTTTTTTTTAAAAGGGTGCAAAATTAAAATGAATAAATAAAAGTGAAATAGGAAGTATATAATCAACATCTCAACATAAATTTGGATATTTATTCATAAAGTAATGTAGTCGACAAATGAGCAAATTATAATTATGATAGACCCCAGAAAGTAAAAAAAAATAAAAATTTCATCTCAAATTATCTATCGAATTTTTTTTATACGCTTCTAAAAAAATAGTATTAATCAAGAAAGATATTTATTATTTTATCCTCTTTTTAAGTTGTAAGATATAGTCTCTTTTCATTAAATATTTATAGTCTTTAAGTACAATAACTATTAAGACAAAATGAAATTAAATACGTGATTAATTTGGACTTAGAACTTCTAAAATAACAAACAATAATTTGAAACAATTACTTTTAAAAATTAGAAAGATTATTTGAGATTAAAAAAAAGTATATATCTAAGTACAAGATAAAGAGGCAGCTACTACTATTTTCTTACTCGAATAACTTATATTATAATATACCATGTCAAAAAATCAAATTATAAGTATATAACAATATTTATTCAAAACAACTTTACTGATTCTAGATTCAGAATTCGTTACTAAAAATCATTTCACACGAAATAAAAAAAACTATATTCTATGATTTCATATTTGCAGATATTTTAAAAAAAAAAAAAAGATTTCAAGGGCTAATCAATCAACCAAAGTAAATATTTATGCATGTGAAATACAAGCAAAATGGAGCTTTCACAGTCTGAAAGAAACAAGGTAAAAGTAAAGACAAAAGAATACAATACAATAAAATAAAATAAAGAAAATTCCAATAAACACGTGATAATCAACGTTAAATTTAAAGTTGCAAAATGCACAGCTCAAGAAGTCTTTTTTTAAAAAATAATTATTAATTTATAGGAACAAATACTCCTTTTGTAGAAATTAATAAATTAATTTATTTTTTTACTTATCCTTTATATATTTTTTTATTTGGACATTTATCAAACTAAGTGAAATTTATTACTTTCTTCTACTGTTAACTCTATTATTGCGTAAAAATATAATGTATAGAAATCAGACTTAAATTTTCAAAATATAAATAATAGAATTAATTTAATAAAAATAAATATTTATAATAAAAACTGTCAAACGAAACGAAGGGCAGTAATTATTTAATTAAATAGCATAGGTTCCTTGCTTGATTTTTCCAAAAGAAGATATGGAAATGGGACAGAGGGTTGCATTTAATAGCTAACTTTTTATTTTATGTATTATTTTTATAATTTAATGTATTACACTATTACACTTTTCATCCATGATAATTATAAATTATTATGATAGAAGGATGAAATTAAATTTTAACCAAGCATTAAAAATGTATAAATCTCAAAGAGAAAGGCACTCAAAGGTGTGGCCGGAGGAAAATCGTTATTCACGAAGTCGTCACATTTTTAAATTTCAAAAATATAAAAAGAATGAAAAAAGTTCTCCTATTTAAACGTTTACGAAAAATAATTATAATATTTAACTACATATATAAATTAATATACACATAAATTATGTATACTATATATTCAGTGAATTGAAAGTAAAGTTCAATTTTATATCTTGTAATTTTCTATCTCATCGTTTTTCTATTTCCTTTTTTAATTAAAAAATACAAATATATGGAGTATATTTATTAACTAAGTATTATTTTAATGACAAACTATTTACATATCAAATGCCCCTACCCCACCAATATGTGAGCAAATTGACTCAAACATTTATTAATTATTACTAAAAAGAAATAAGAAAAGGAATTATTTTTTAAATTTATATAACACTTTCTTTTAGTTATTCCTCGAAAAATGGAATATTTTTATATTTAATAATTATCTAATTTTAAAATATTTATTTAATTCTTAATGTGATTAGGCCACAAATTATAAAAGTTTTTTTTTCTTAAACTTCATATTCAGTCAAACTATAACATATAGGACCCGTTTGGTAGGCGGTATTAGATAAAATAATCTATGGATTAAAATTTAGTCCATCTAATACATTGTTTGCTTATCCACAATATGTGGTCTTATCTTATCCCTAGAAAATGGAGGAATAACTAAGATCCCTAAATGACTAAACTATCCCCTTATTCCTTTTCCTAAATTTCTTTTGTAATTTAATTTCCTTCTTATTTATATTGAATGGTTTTATATTGAATGGTTATAAATGTTCTTTTTTAATTCTCCAAATTCGTTTTGTGTAATTTAATGATTTCACTAAAAAATTCTCCATTTTTTTTAAAATTCAAGATAGTTTGTCGATTAACCACTTGAACTATTTTTTTTTATTTTTTTTTTTAAAAAAAAAGCTTTAGGTATTGAACAATTTAACTAGTCTTAAATCTATGTTAAGTTTAAGATATACTTGATCAACAAAAATTAGAAATACACCGTGCCATTAATGATCTCCTTAGTGGTACATCACACCTTAAAATTAATAACAATTTTATATATATATATACACACATATTTGACTTAACTTGTTAAATGGAATAGAAAATCCTACAAAAAAATATATTGTCCGGTGGTTATTTACCTTGACCCAATTACATGAAATTAGCAATCTCATAATAACACAAGGGTATAATAGGAAAGACATTTTTTTAGAGTTTTAAATCAAACACAAGATTAAGTGAAAAGTAATGAACCAAACACTTGACAAAAAATAATTCATGCACTACTAATCCCTGCATTACCAATCCCTCCGTTACTAATTCATGCGTTACTAATCCCTGCATTTCTAATCCCTGCATTATCAATGTTTGTACCAAACGACCCTATAATGGACGAAGAAAATAATACTCCCTCTATCCCACTCTATATGACTCACTTTCCTTTTAAATCAATTCAAAAAAAAAAAACATTTCTATTTTTAATATGTTTATTTTACTCTTAATGAAATAATTTATATTTACACACATTTCTATCACCTATTCCAGATCACAAGTTTCACAAATTTTTTTTTTCTTAAATTTCGTGTCAAATCAAACTAATTCGTATAAAATGAGACGAAAAGAGTAGACGACTACAACAACAACAGCCCTTTCATTTTTGAAGAGAGAAAAATAAAAAATAAAAAAAATAAATATTAGTTTTTCCCAAAAATAGGAATAACCAGCCAAATGTCCTTCACAGTCACACGTCCCATCTTTCCTCTTTCTCTCTCTGTACTTTCTTTAAATAAAACAAACAAAATACTCTTTCCATATAACACTCCGGTCCTTTAATTGGAAATAAGTTATTTTAAAATTAATTATTGTGAGATAAATTATTTCATCATATATAATTCCAATATTATCTAATACATTTAATCAAATGCATGATAAAATAATCCTACTTTTTATTTCTGAGATTATTATACATTATACCTCGCACTAAACAATTCATAATATCTGCCCTTTTATCTTTCTAAAAATAAAATAATTCAACAAATATATACAAAAATAATACTCCCTCCGTCCACAATTATTTGGCAGGTATACTAAAAATAGATGTCCAAGATTAATTGTCAATTTAAATAATTAATCACCTTTTTCCAATTTTGCCCTTTAATGATAGTGTAGTTCAATTGAAAAGTTATGTAGACTTTTGGTATTCTTGATATAATATGGTTATATTAGTCAAATTACACCTTCTATTAAATTTTCCTTGAGGGGTGTGCATGACCTTATCTGACAAATAATTGTGGACGGAGGGAGTAATAAAATTTCATGGATTTTATACATTTTATACAGTCCACCATTATTCCTCTTCTTCTATAGCTTCACTTTTCCTCCATTTTTTCACCTATATATATATACACCCACCACTTCATATATCTTAACAATCACTCTTTCTTCTATTTCTCTCTATTTATTTTTCTCAATTTACAAAATAAAATATGTAAGAATCACTTTCATTGCTTTGTTTTTGTTGAGCTTCTCACTTTCATTGCTCTGTTTTTGTTGAGCTTCTTCAATTTGTGTTCTCGACTTTTCATGATTCAATTTTTCTTCGTAAATGTTTGAAACATATATAATATAAGTTTGAAAAAACAAAAAAGTTGATTAAAAAAAGTGAGAATTTTGAATTTGTTAAAAGGAATGATGTTGGATCTCAATCTAAGTGCAATTTATGATGGGAAACATTCGTTAGCCGATGAATCGGGAAGCTCCAATTCATCGGCTAGGAATGTAGAGGCTAGTAGTAGTGCCGGAGATGACGAGACGTGCTCCACACGCGCCGCTGCCGGCAGCGGCGATATGTTCGCTTTCAATTTCGACATACTTAAAGTTGGTGGTGGTGGTGGAGGTGAAACTAGCCGGAGCTGTAGTAACAATGATGATGAAGAGGGATATGTAGTAACAAGGTCCGAGTTCGTGACTCAGCAGTTGTTCCCAGTGGACAACAATGCTGAGTTGAATCGAACCCACACCTCTCGAACACCTGATTGGGTGGATCCGTCTGTGGATCCACCCAATACTGTTAGTTTTCGAGAGGTGGAGCAAATGGGACGTCAACAACAGCAACAGCAGCAGCAACAACAGCCAGTTAAAAAAAGTAGGAGGGGACCTAGGTCCAGAAGCTCACAGTACAGAGGTGTTACTTTTTATAGAAGAACTGGTAGATGGGAATCACATATATGGTTTGTGTTACTTTTTTTTTTTTTTAATTTTTTTTTTTTTGTTATATTGTTTGAGTAATTTGGTTAATTTACTTTGTGTAGGGACTGTGGAAAACAAGTATATTTGGGTATGTACTGTGTAATTGTTATTTTTATTATTATCTAATTGATTTATGATTTTTTGGAGTTTTGATTATGCCTATTCTAATTCTGTTTTGGGATTTTTTGTTGTTGGTTTGTGTATAGGTGGATTTGACACTGCTCATGCAGCTGCTAGGTAAATGATTAAATAATTTTTGTTATGTAGATAGTTTGTCATATCATTTCAGATGGATTGATGAAATTTTTTCGATTTTTTCTTCATGGTATCAGAGCGTATGATAGAGCTGCAATTAAGTTTCGGGGTGTTGATGCTGATATAAACTTTAACCTTAGTGATTATGAGGAAGATATGAAGCAGGTTAGAAATGTTAAAAATTTGTGTTAGTACTAAAACATGTTAAGCTCAATGTTTTTAAACATGGATTTTGTATTGTTTGTGAACTAATGTAGATGAAGAACTTGAGTAAGGAAGAATTCGTGCACGTGCTGCGACGCCAGAGTACTGGTTTTTCGAGAGGGAGCTCGAAATATCGAGGAGTAACGTTGCATAAATGTGGGAGATGGGAGGCTCGGATGGGGCAATTCCTTGGAAAAAAGTAAGATACTTTACTTCATTGAAGTCGTTGTAGAAGTAGAAACTTTATTCATTAACAATCTTATCGGAGTAGATAGTTTTTTCATTGATATCGTTGTAGTAGTAGTCTCAATTTAATGTTTTTGATCGTATCCACCCAAAATGCCATTGTACCTGCTTCGGATCCTCCAAAAGTGTATTACGTTTGAAGGATCTGATATAGTTGTGGCAACATTTTTGGAGGATCCGAGTATCATGTATCTTAAGAATGCGTATTTGAAGAAGAAATCAGTGGGACTATAATATTCATGGTGGGGATTCCACTGCTTACATTGCAGGTATATATATCTTGGGCTATTCGACAGTGAAGTAGAAGCTGCAAGGTCCTAATAATCACGAATTTTATCTTCGTAATATGAGTTTACTACCCTTAATATCTCAACAATAATCGACCAACCGGTATCTCCCTTTTTATTTTCTCCAAATTAGGGCGTATGATAAGGCCGCGATCAAATGTAATGGAAGGGAGGCTGTTACCAACTTCGAGCCAAGTACATATGAAGGGGAAACAAACTCTAACCCTCAGAGTGAAGGTTCGTTCATAAACGCTTGCTATATTCATAAATAATGTCACTCGATGTTGTTGTTGTTTCATTTATAGTATGCGTATAATGCAGGTAGCGAACAGGATCTTGATTTAAACTTGGGGATCGCGACTTCTTCTCCGAAGGAAATTGAAAGGTCTTCGAGTTTCCAATATCATCCTTATGATATTAAAGAAGCAACAAAATCACAGGTAGAGTAGTTTACATAGAAATGCTGCAGCAGATTGAATTTGATGGTCTTCTACTTTCCAATTATGAATTCCGACTTTTGTTTCGTTGTATCTATGTTGCTCGCTCTTCAAAAATGCTGCCTCATCCGTTTCGGATCCTCTAAAAATACACTACTTTGGAGGATCTAACACGGTTACACGGACCGTCTAACATGTTTGAAGAGTCGAAGCAACATGACTTTCTCTTAGATTGAAATGATAATCGATTTTCCATCGTGTTTTCTTGATTCTACAGATGGACAAATCTGGTTCACCGATAGTTGGTAGTTCACATTACAAGGCATTACCTGCAGTGACATCTGAACAAGCTCACTTGTGGAATGGAGTATATTCCAATTTAATTCCCAACTATGAGGTGCAAAAATGTTCATCCTGTTTTTATAGTTTTCTGCAGTTTCCCGTATTAATTCCCGTAGGTTGAGGGTCGAGTCACACTGGAGGATGAGTCGGAACACTATTGATCCCCCTGGGGATGGGGTGGGAAAAAAAGATGTGCATATGCCTTTCCTAAGTACTGGATTGTTTTCGGATGGTAAAAATACAAAGTACTAATCTTGTGGCTGAAGCATTTTTCTGTAGTGGTCAAGTTATACACACTGACAGTGTTCCATCAGTACAGCTTAACTTGTTATAACATGTTACTTACTATCTGATACTCGATGCTCGAGCTAAATAATTGTATGGACTTTGCAGGAAAGAGTATCCGGGAAGAGAATAGACGTAGGTACCTCCCACGGACACCCAAACTGGGCAACGCAAATGCAAAATCAGGTCGGAACAACGCCAATGTCAATGTTCTCTGCTGCAGCATCATCAGGATTCTCAACTCCGGTTACCACTGCTTCGGCCTCTCAAATATCTGGTCCCAACAACGCGAACACTCTCAATCTTTCCTTTGCTTCATATTCGACACCATCAACGAATACAGCTCAATACTATTACCAGCTCAGGCCACAACTACCACCTCCATAACATGTATTTTCCCCAGCATTACTATTAATACATTTACATATAACTCAAAACTGATTCCATTTGTAAGAATTGATTGTTATCAATTCATTTACATGTTGATTTTAAGTCACAACTTGTAAGAATTGGAATGTGAAGATTCAAATTTCCATCATATTTTGAGCTTTTCCTTGCTTATTGTTGTGATCTTGGGAGCAAAAGAAGCTCAACTATACATAGTGACCTTGTTCAATTGCCTTGTCTATATACATTTATGGATTATCGTCTTTCTTCTTTACAAATAACACAGGAGCACCCCAAGATAAATTTATATTGTTAACTGAACACATTATGAAGTATGAACTTTACCTTAAGTTTAATTCTCGATTTTTCACCTTATAATCTCAGGACTATAATCTTCGAATAATTTAGTCTGTGAACCAAACGACTTTTTTCACAATTACTAGAGCAGAGCAACACAATCATTCATGCTGGGGCCTAATCCACCCCCACACACTTAAATAAAAATTGAAAATATAATTGTTTTGGCTATCAAAATTATTATTTCACATTGAACAATCACACCATTATTTTTCCTAGTTTCACATCATGGTATTTGTCTTTTTAGGCAATTATTGAGAGTTGTCACTCAAATCTTCCATTAAATGCTTCTAGCCTGTTTTTCCTTGGTTGAGTCTTTTCATTGCTTATATTATATTACAAATAAAGAGAAAAGAAAAGTTTATATTTGCATATAAATTTAAATTTCAAAAAAAAATTATTTGAACAAATATTCACTCACAAATTTTAACTCTAACTTCAAATAGCTTCTTTTTTTGGGGGAAAAGGACAAATATACCCTCGAATTATCGTAAATGGTATACAGATACCATTCGTCATACTTTTGAGACATTGATACCCCTTCCGTCCAAAAAACTAGAGCATATATGTCTTTCACTCTAACGGAAGACTAAATAGAGACACGTGACACAGTCATATTCGTCGATTCGATATTTAATAAATGTCGGTTTGGTGGATAAGATTATGACACGTGTATGTTCTTTAGTATAAAGGGTATATACGTTCTAGTTTTTGGACGGCAGGGGCATCAATTCCAAAAGTATGACGGATGGTATTTGCATACAATTTACGATAGTTCGGGGGCGTATTTGTCTTTTTTCCTTTTTTTTTAGCTTCAACCAAATATTTTCCAAAAGCATATACTTTGCACATAATTATTTATTTATTTTTCAGAAAAATCTCAAGTAAGTGTCCCCCTTTCTTCATTATATGACCTACTTTAATTGTCTACGAAATGACAACATAACAGTAACCTATATTCCTAGGGACTACTTTCATTGTCTTGACATGTTTAGTATCTTTCCAAACACAAATGCCACATGTTTTTTATATTTAATTATCTAGTATATATATTCCAAATATATTGATCTGATTAATTCAAATTTGTAATGTATAGTATCTATTTAACAGGAAGCGCTCCTCACGAGGAGCTTTTCTATTCCCGGGGCTCTATTTCGAAACCTAAGGATGGAGGATTCCATCCATCTCATAAATCACTTGGTGGGTACATGGTTGTATCTTCTTTTATTAATTTTTCCACTTGTATTTAGTACCCCGCTTGTTATTTGATTAATTCGAATTTGTATAAAAAAAATTCACTTAGGAACGTAAAACACTCTCTACTAGAGAAAACTACTTACAAAAGACTCGAACGTAGAATATTTGATTAATAATGGAGTAATGTATCACTCCACCACAATTTTGGTCATTCCTGTTTTTAACCTAAAACTTACTGTTCTTAGAAACTGTACACTTTAAGTTCCCTAGTCATGTGTTTGGTAAGATAGAAAATGTTTTTGATCAAAAATGTTTTTTTAATAATAAGTGATTTTTTTACTTTTTTTGAAGTGTTGAATAACTAAGCAAAAAAGATGATCCAAAAACATTTATATGTAATCTATCAAAAGACTATTATGTTGAGATGGGACAGAGAGTGATTGTTCGGGTTTGGGGGTATTGGGTGTGTGGAAAAAAGAGACAATAAACTTAGAATGTCATATACGAAACTTGTTTTCTTTGCTTTTATTAGGAATGAAAGTCATTTTCTCATTTTTGAGGAACTTGTTTTCCTTGAGAAAATATATTTTTTACCAACCAAACACAAAAAAATTAAAAATATTTTTTTCCGTACCAAACACATGCTTATAAAAAGGAGAATATATATCTAACAATAATAGCATATCCAATGTAATCTCGCATCGTAAGATTTGAGAAAGGTCATATGTACACAATCTTACTCCTATTTTAAGAAAATAAAGACGTTATTTCTGATAGACCTTTGACTCAAGTTTAAAGTTAAATTCCTTATGACCTAGCAAGCAATTTTGTGACTATTTAATGTGATATATATTTTCATTGTAAGCCTAATTTTATTTAGTGTTGTACTTTTCTTTAGTAAGGTATCCAAAGCATATTGTATACTTATTATAATATATGCATGCAAAAAAAAAAATTACACTAGGTTAAAAGTTGTACATGTCATCAGATGGGACATTTTAAAAGTACATTGTCAACAACCAAAACTAATTTCTGAAAAAAAGAAAAAGATGGAAAAAGAAAAAGAATTGGAGAGGGGGATGCCACGTATATTTATCATAAAATTAAATATAATACAAATGATTGAAGGGGACATAATAAATCTGCCTTTTCCCTTATCTCAATTCTTGTCTTCTTATTTCTTTTAATTTCTTTATTATAGCCCCTCTTGACATTTTAAAGAAATTAATTTAAAAATAATATTTTAAATAATAATTTGAAATAAAATATTTTGATAAACGAGGCCTTAAATGGTAGAAAATAAATAGTATGTTTATCTTCAACTTAAATTTTAATTCTTTTCTCCTCTATGTATACTTATATTTTTTTTTGTGTTTTCGACGATTATGAGCTAGGTTTTCAAAATTAAATTATTTTATTTTATTATGTTTGATTCATGTCTTCAAAAATAAGTTCTTTTTTATTCATCTTCTTTAATTGAGAAATCTCTTAATGTCAGTAGTGCGAGTTTCGAAATACAATGAATAATTCTCTTTCCTTTAACAACCTTCCCCCACCATCATACATATATCAACAACTCCTTCAATCTTTAACCAAAAAAAAAAAAAAAACTCCGTGGATTTGAGTAGGTTGGTTAGATATACGACGTAGATCTATCTTTTTTTAATAAAAAAAATTGTAATTTTCAATCTCCACGAACCGATAACACGTAAAAACAATCATAGTTCAAAGGTATTTATGCCTTTATTTCCTAAGATTTACTTGTTATCATCAACGTCTTTCATGTATTCATTGATTTAGCGTAAAATAGTGGCTATGAATAACTTTTTCAGCATGACAAATAGTGTATGATTTGAATTAAAGGAGCAAATACATATTAGTAGCAAGTACATTACAAGTGGTTCAAAGTGAAAAGATCCTCCTAGCATGTACCATATAAATTTGGTTATTTCTCAACTTTACATGTGAAATGCAATGCATATGTACTTTACACTATTCTCACATAATCTTCCTTTTTTTCATTCGGTATTCAATACTCACATTAGAGTTTGATTAAATTTGTATTTGCATCGGGAAATCCTACATTGGGGTGAAACTATCCCTAACAAAGGTGACTCCGTACTCAGAGGAATTCAAACTCAAGACATCTGATTAAGAATGAAAAAGTACTTACCACTCCACTACGACCCTTGTTGGTTACTATTCTCACATTATCAATTGCTCTTTCCTTTTACCTTTCCTTTATGTTATTTTTCAATTTCTTAATTTACTCCACTTAGGTTTGAGAAGTTCTTTTGTCCTATGTTATATTCCTCAAACATAGACCTTTTTTTTTGCTTACACACCTATGGTGATTGAATTAATAGTAGGAGGACAAAGACCTATGACCTATATATGGCTTTTCATACACATGGTAGGTCCATAAGTTTGGTGGATTTTAATTGCTCATATCCATGGGTCCTTTTACTCACTTTTTGTTGGATTTGGGTCAGATTTTGTATTGCTAAAGCTAGGGGGTTTTATGTTTTTGGTGTGGGCCTTACATTGTAGATATTTTTCTTCTACCTGTACTAGATTAATATTAAAATTTGTGGCGCTAAATTAGACACCCCATTGTTGAGGTGTGTGGAGGGGGATGGGGAGAATAGTCCCCTTTGTACTCCAAAATTTGGTCATGTAGTTTAAATAGTTTTATAACTGAACTATCATTTTATGATTAGCTTTGCGTTTGTTCATAAAATCTTCATTGACCTGATATATACAAAGATTTTATTTGTTGGTACAATATTTTTATTGACTTCTTTAAAATCTTAAACTCTCCCATTTCAAATTGAAGGTATTGATGCCACGATAGAAACAAGACCACAACTAAGAAAGTGGAGAATAAGATGGTGGATATTGCGGTTGGAATAAATTTATTTGTATGCATGATAGTTTTAACATTTAATCTTAACTTTTAACCTAGTACAAATTCACTAAGATTTACCATAGTGAAATTATTATTCCACGTGACATAATTTTGAAACAAAAGAGAGAGTGTACAAACATCATCTGAAATTAGTCGTGTATTCTGCTTACTATTGGGTGATAGTTAAGGTAGATAACTCACACTCTCAATAGTTCAGATATGAAACTCAAAAGACTAACATAATTTATATATGTTTTTGACACTTTTTTAAGTTGAAATCAAACTATTGTATGCCTTCCATCTTCTTGTGTTGTATTTGTACTCCCTGCCATTTATGTTATATTTATGTAGTCTTATCATTTTTAGCTATCACTAATATAAAATTAGCAACTAACAACAAATACTATACCCCCCACCCCCACCCCAAATCCTAAGCAAATGAAAAATCGACTATATGAACCCTTACTATCTATATCACTTATTTACATCTCTTGCAATCTAATATTATATACATCTTTTACTTACTTTACTTGTAGATTATGCAAATCAAATTAACATCTTAAACATAAAAAAAAAAGACTAATTAATATTATCACTTATTAATCCTAAATTAAGAGGGGGTGGTGGGGTGGTGGACTAAGTAGGATTTTGAAGGGATGGCCTTTAAGGAGACCAAAAAGTTGTCCAGAAGAATAAGTGAAGATGAAGACATCTACTATTTGTTAATAGTAAAGCCATCTGTTTTCCATGATTCCACTGTTTTTTAATAGTTTCCACATTTTAAGCTACAAAATAGACTACTTTTATTTTATGTTTTTTTCTCATTGGGAGAACAAATATCTTTGGCCCACAAGATAAAGGATAAAATTTTCATGTATTATTAGTAGCATATGCATAATTTTTAATAAACGAATAAAGAAAAGGAATAAAATTTAATTATCACATACAATTTCTCAAAATAACATGTCTAAAAGAAGAAAAATCAAACTAAAAGATGAATGAACTACTTGTCTAGAACATCTTTAATTTGAAGCTATCGAAGTTTTCAAAAAAAGGAGGAATTATCAACTTCAAGAAAAGAGAACAGGTTTGGAGAATTCTTCAAAGTGCTACACAAAAAGGAATATAAATCGAATTGACATTGAAGTTATTGGAAATCAAAAATATATTAACGTAATTGCAAATAGAATAATTAACCATATTGATTCAACTTACTTTTGTCAACTAGAAATATGTATGTTTCAACTTACAAAGTGAAGGTATGCAATATATATAATGGTCTTAATTAGTACTATTATTTGAATAGGATATTGATTTAACTTGGTGCAATTACTATCTAGGAAACTGATTAGTATGATTGAAAATCAAAGCATTTAAATAGTCTTTCTTTTAACTTAGTGTTCTAATAATGTATTTAGAAGGGTCGAGCCCATTTTAACAGCTCTACTTGCACGTAATCGGAAAAAGCACACCATAGTTTCATAGCACCCAGTTTTGTCAAGAAACAAGATATCAGGCTCCACACAACACAACTAATAATCTTGTCCATGATGTTTCACCGCTAACGCAGCAATTTCATTTTTTCCAAAAATAATTAGGAGAAAGTTCGGTATAAACAGATATATATATTTCTATAACTTGTATCAGCTTTTACTATTTGCATTATTGCAGGCAAGCTCAGAAAAACGAGCTGTGTGTCTCAACGCCTCCAAGTAATGTGTGTGATAACCTGACTCTCCACTCCCACGTCGCCTGCCAACGAAATCATGTAAGGTTTCCTGTCTAAACAACTGTGGAGCCCCGAAGAACTCAGCAGCTTTCACCTGGAATTGTCGTCATAAACAAACAGACATTAGTGCAAACTAAAAGATAGTCAAACAGGAATCACAAAACTTGGAAAACAATAGTTTTCAGGAAGGGCTGAAGGAAAGACCAGGAACAAATAGTTTTCAGACAATGATTCCACGCGTATCTTAAATTAAAAGCAAGCTAGTTGGCATCATTTAAAGCTTATATAAGCTATTAGTAGTAAAATTTGTGAAAGGTTTCAAATACTCCATTAACTGATTGTTTTCTCCATGTTCGTCTCCGATGTGATAAAGAAGAAACTTTTATTTATTTTGTGAGTTTATCTGTGCTACGATATAAATATAAACCTCCAGATAAACATACTATTGAGAAGTTGGTTGAAAAACACTAACCTGTTGGTTTATGGACATCCTGTTTTCGAGGATTTCATCCTTCACCAATCAGAAAGCAGTATTCAGACAGTCATGATCAAGCTTCCTTCTAGAAAGGCAAATCGATCATATTCCCTCACAGCTATCCTTGAGTTATTACCACAATTTGAGCATCATTGTATCTTTGATCATCTCAAGCACGTCTGCCAGTCACACATGATTTTTCTAATTCATTGTTTCTCCCACAACTGTGCTCAACAAGCTGAACAAATCCCAGACGCACATCTATATCCCGAATGTTCTGTTATACAGTTCGCCTGAATTGGACATGCGGAACTTTGGTTCCTCATATCCATTAAAGAGCTTGTTATAGCCCAGCCTTTCATTTCGGAGGAGTTCAGCCATGCCCATGTCATTTCCGCTTGGGACCCCACCATTCCAGCCATCCCACTGGCCATTTGACATCACAGAGTTCCTACCCTGGGGAAGATTCAGTTGTGAAAATGGGGAAAGATTGTTGGCCAGAGTTTGCTCCACAACCCTCGAAGAAATTCCATAAGCATCATTGAAAAAGTTATCCCTATTATCAGTGTATCTCTGATTCTGATGCAGAGAGAGAGATCTTTGCATGAGAAACTGAAGTCTTGCCTCATTTTCAAAACCACTTGGCTGTGGAGGAAAACTTGGAGACATGTCTAGACTTGAGCCATTAAGGCCATTTTGAACCCTGCCTTTACCAACTGCCAAGATTGCAGGATCCATAAACTCAATGTCCCCATTGTTGACATTGCCAATTGATGGATATTCATTGCGCAGTAAGGAGGTGGTATCAAGCATGTGGGTACCTGCAAAATAACTGATTTCAGACACATCCAAGATTACGTCCAATAATGTAGAGAAACCAACCAACAGTTCAAAATTACTGACCAGAGAGAGAAGCAAAATTATGTTCCATTTTCTCATATGCAAAGCCTGGGGGTGGGGCCCTATTTGGTGCTGAAAACCCTGGAGGCGCAGTCATCTGAGATCTCGACACTGGAGAAATAACCAGAAAATGAGTAAGTTAGGCACTTCAAACCTACTGTTCCTTGTGGATAATTGCACTCAAACTGAATCTGAAACACTAAAAGGAACAGATAGATAAGGAGGATAAAATTATAAAGAACAAGTGATACACTAACCTGATTGCTTATTAGAGGAGAGGTGAGAATAATTGTTGGCAAAACCATTAGATTCCTGATTATTAAATAGTGAGAAACCATTGTGAGTACCAAAACCATCAAGCTGATAACTTCTGCTATTTTGAAAATCTTGATCAAGAGGGCGATGACTATAACTTCTATCAATGTAACTTAAAGATGGACGAGAATCAGTTGATGCATTCATGGGTTCTTCCTCCCTTGCAAAAGAGAACCTTGATTGATTGCTGCTCTGTACTTTTCTTGAGTTTGATACTCTAGACCCTTGTTGGTTATCAGTTTCTCCCAACAACTTAACCAAGTTCTGAGAGGCTAATGACTCATTCCATGGGTCGAAATCCATAGACAAAATATTAGATATTATATTGTTCTCTCCCCTATCTGCATTAGTACTATGATCCGCAGTAGCAGTTTCACCTTCAAACCTATTCAATTGCATCCTCTTACTTTCATTAGACAAATAAGTGTCATCAGTGCTTCCCAAATATTTACCCGCACAACTGAATGGATTTTCAGGGTATCCATTAGGAAGTTCTCCAATACTAGAAGGCTGTAATACTGAATCAACTCTCTGATCAAAAGTTTGCATGTTGGCTCTAATAGGTCCAACCCCATTGGCAAACTGCGAAGAATAACCCTTGAGCTGCCCTGAAGAGTGTAAAGAGATGGAAGGACTTGATGAGTGGCTTTTCTCTAAAATTACTTCAGGGTCCCTATGTCTCTGTGCATTGAAAGATAGCAAATCATCCTCCATTTCAGGAGTTGTGTCTTGTATTCCTTGATCCTGTGTTTCCAGTCTCAAATCAGACGTTTGTCTTGAGATAATAACATCATCTGCAGAAATCATAGATTTCCCATTCGTCTGAGAAGGCGACAGCTCCCTTGATTTCTCATAGGTAGCATGTGACTTTTGTTGTTTATCAATGCTAAATGATGAAAAATCTGAGCATACATTCTCCTCAACATCTGTGGCATCATAGGGATCTTTTGGTAAACTAGGTACATTGGACATCAAAGGAAGATCAAAGGTATTTGTAGCACTGGATGATGTGATCAAATGTATATCAGTGTCCTTCAAAGACGGGGTGATATCAAACTGACTGTTCATAAATGAAGAAGCAGGACGTATGGCTATATCGGGTTTTTCAGAACTATAGGTTGCATCATCTGCTCCTACAGACTGTTTAACAGGTTCTAACATGTCTATTTTACGTTTCTCTTGACTAATGACACTTTCTTTGCTATGAATAGCTTTCTTTCCTGCTTCAGCAGGCAATGACAAGACCTGACTATTATTGGCAACAACCGTGGAGCATGTAAGTGGGCTACATATTTCAGCCTTCTGTTTAAGAGGTCCACTAGAACTTGGTGCACTGGCAGGCGGCAGTCCATTAGAACTTGGTGCACTGGCAGGCGGCAGTCCATTAGAACTTGGTGCACTGGCAGGCGGCAGTCCATTAGAACTTGGTGCACTGGCAGGTGGCAGTTGGTTATTTAATGCACGCGTTCCCCTAGAAAAAATAAAAAAATATATTGTATTGTGAAATTTTATGAACCATATATAACTAAGAACAGTGAGTCTTCTAATTGCATACCACAAAGCGCCAGCAGGAAGAGCAGCTGATCTACCAGGGCTGCTATTTGGTGGAGAGCCTCTCGCATGGGTTGCTGAATTCTACAAGGCATATGACAAGATTAAAAATTTCAGATATTCAGTATGCAAGACAGGCACACTTCTGGCATCATTTCCAGTGAGAATTATAAAATTTAAGACTTCAGCAATTTTCTACCTAAAATCTCGATAATGTAATCATAAGTAAGGAAATGTCGAGAGGTTGATCATAAGAATAGAGCTTCATATCCCTCTCTTGAGATGCTGACTTCCCCATTCGACCTCCAAATAGAGATTTTACATTCCCTCCTTCCCAAAACGGTAGGAAGTGCGAAAGGGGAAAATGAAAAAGACATGGAAACAAACAAAAAAATCAAACAAGAGAATCTTACATTTGTAGCAGTTTTACTAAAAGGTTTTCCTGCAGAAACAGAGCTGTTATTGCAGTAATCGTCTGCCGCTGGTGGTAAAACACTCCCTGATCTCCGTTGCATACTAGTAATGGCACCAGTAATTTGTTGAACCCTACTCCTTTAAAATAACTATGTAAGTTAATTATTTATCCAATGAATGTCCATATACAACGAACAGATAACACGGAGAGTGGCAATACAAGGTTGTCCCACTGGTCCAGACAGCTATATACTACAGTAACATATTACAAGACCACTGAAAAAAACTGTTTTCAACTGATCAGTGTACAGAGTAGAGTTGAAGCATATCCTGCAACAGCCTGGAAATGCACCTGTTTACTTAATTTTTTAAGAGTAGCATTGACTTACTTACTAACCACCTATTGTTTTTACAAAAATAAAATTGGGACAAAGTAAATGCAAAAGTATGGTTGCTCTTTCCTCAGTCATACTCCTAAACTTTAAGGACTTGATATTCCAATGATGAAAATTCTAGAACATTTTAACGAGACGGGTTCCATAAACTATGCTCTTAAGTCTTAAATACCACAATAACAACAAAACCACCAACTAAATAAATCCCGGTACCTTGTGTAAGCCGATATTACTTCATCCTTAGTAAAGCTATCTTCTTGCGATCCAATCTCGTGCAAGTATAAACAATCAGGATTGGTGCAGGGCTGGACCAAAAGGTAACTCTTCCTTTAGAGACATTAAATCTATTGTGGTTCCAGAAAAAATCAAAAGACGGCCCCTAATCAATGTTCTGATGGAAATCTAAGTAATTGAGAAATCATACCACACTCCTCAACCAAGCATGACAGTATTTTGTTGTTCCAAAGCACGCTCTGCCAGCAATAAAGTAAAAATGATTACTAAAAAATAACAGCCTGCGCTGCATATCATTAAAGATGAGGCACACACCTTAGAGGTCGACCGTCCAAATTAAATCCATGTACGGCCTGAATACAACGGACTGCTTCCTCCTCCTTTGAATAGGTAATATATCTGTACCCAACAGAAAAGTGAAAAAAGATAGCTAAATAGATAACTGACCTTTTGTTTATAAATTTAATAGCTAACTGATTTTCTTTTGAATGTAAAGAAAAGAACACTTTTTTGAGGATTCTAAGGACCCAGTTGGCCCATAGAATTTGTCTACTTTTTGTGAATTTAAAAAACCAAATTCCAAAATCTACTCAAAAATTGTTTTTTGGGCCATTTTTTTGGCAAAATCTTTTAAAATTTTAAAACTTACCCCAAACTTTTATATTTTATAAAAAATCCCATCTATTAATAACCCCAACTAATTCCAATCTACCCTTTTTTTGGTCATCTGATCAGGAAATGCATGCATGCACGCTGTGAAGAGATTGTTCGTAGAATGTGGGAAGATTATAGTAAAGCATAGCCAGTTAGTGCCGTCGTTACTATTTATTTTTTCACTAATGAATCTTCATAACTAATTGTAATTTGACGAATTATAACTAATTATAATTTGACGAATTGTAGTAGTTACTTGTGTTATTAGTATACAACATACCCAGTGAATCGTGTTATTAGTAGTTTTTAATAAAATATCGTGTTATATTTTAGGTTAATGTATTATCTAAGTTCATTGTAAAAATGATAATTTTGTGCCAAGCTTATGGGTATCTTTGCTAGTTTTTCAAAACTTTTGGGTACAAGTCAGGTTTATGTTATTAAAAAAAAAAGAGAAATATGTTTCCAAAAACTATAGCCAAACACATTCTGAATCTTCAATCCAAACTTCACTCAAATCTGGTTTCCTAAAAATATTTGGGAATCTATGGTCAAACGCTAGCTAAATGTCCTAATAAACATCATGAAGTCCAACAGTCATAAAAAGGCAAATCCTGAAAAAAAATTGTTGAATATTTCCATGGGAAACTGCTTGAAACATGTCTTATTGCAAGCTTTCTCAGATGAGAGAAATAAGAACTTCGAAGTACAAGTATCAAAAAGGACAGTATGGGGAGGGGCTGGTTGTATTGTATTCTTTGCTGAATTGGGGAATTGCCAGCAGACTGGCACAGTACCAAGAAACAAGAGGATCCAACGAAGTGGCCATTGGGTAAACCGAAGGCTCATACACAATAATTTTCTTTTTAAAAAAAAAGGTAATCAAAATTATCTTCTTATTTATCCCTTCGAAACACCAGGAAAGGAGAAGTACACTCTTCAAGACTGTACCACTAAAATACTTGCCAAAAATCCTATGAAGCAGAAGAGAGTTGTGTCTATTAACTTACATGGCTAAGCCCAAAGGTAAACACATGAATATCAATGTAGTCATAAACATGACGTATGATTGGACACAAAATTTAAACATAAGAAATCACATAAAATGATGTAGAAAGGGTTTTCCAGGATTAGGAACAGGTTTTGAACACAGATAACTCAACACTTTCATCTTTTTTTGGTAAAAGAACACAACTTGGGGGATAGATTGCTTAGTTATTTTTGTGAAATGAGCCTCGCAAAATTCTTTTGGACAGCATGTTAAGAGCATCTTCATATATAACCCTATGATGTAGAAAAGGCTTTTCTAGAATTGAGAGACGTGTTTTGGAACAAAAACAACTCTATGCATCCATTAATGCTTGTTTGTGAGGCTTAGAAAGCCTTGACTAATCTTTCCTATGGCACTTTAACAGCATCTTAATATTACTGCTTTACATGAAGCATCTTCAGAGCCAGTACGAATTTAAATCAAGAAGCATACTTACACACTGCATGTATTATTTGTGAACTGTTGAATGGCACCAGCAGCTGTTCGAGACATAGACACCTTCAGAACCTTCCCATACTGAGCGAAATATTCTTTCCGCTGCAGAAGCTGCTTTAATGGGGATAAATTTGTTCAGTTTGTTATATAATATTATATAAATAAAGAAGTGTCAAGCATCTAGGACTAGGACATCCCTAAGTTAAAAGTTTAAAATGAACTGAAACAAAGAATATCTTAAAGGGAGAGGTTAAAGATTCCAAAATTGAAGTGTATGTACATCTTCATCAGCTAAACTGAGAGGCAAACCAACAATGTAGACAAGATTCCTTTGAACAACGCGCACACTGCTAAGTTGCTTTCTCGAATCAGCTGTTTTACTTTTACCCTTTCGAGATGTCAATTTCTTCTCCGAGCTCACCATCCTGTTAGATGACAAAAAAACTATGAAGAATGCAGAAAACATAGGTCCTACTAATCTGTTAATGGAGTTTGTCCGTGAGAACAAGGATATTAATTCATATTTTACTTTTCACAATTTGCTGCCGTGCCAACAATCTTTTCCTTATTATATGGACTGCGGCATGCAGGACACCGCCCTTCTGTCTCATCCTTCTCAGCCATTTCCATTATGTGATGCCAACACCATACGCATACCTACGTGAAAAGGGTTCCAAAAGTGAACACAAATCAATTTTAAACTAATCTAAAAGTCAGAAGCTCTAAACAAAATTGTTGACAGACAATATTAACCCTGTAATGTTGAACGGCATTTATACCCTTCAAAACTATGTTGTTCATTCAAAACTCAATGCATTAACAATACTTCTCTTTATTTCTCTTGGAACATGAAGAATACAAGGAAACTATGAATAATCTAACGTAACAACTAATAAAATGTATCATGATAATGGTGCTAAGCCTCTTCAATTTCCTATCATTATTATGCTCTGCAAATCCAAGATAATCTTTACAAACACTAAGTTTGAGTAATTTGAGATGGTGAACAAATGAAGAGACTGTTGTTACAATCTGGTTATCAAAAGAAAAGGAGACTGTTGTAACAATCTAGTTATCAAAAAACGAAAAAGAGACTGCTATTACAATCTCATAATTGTGTTGAATGACCAGCAATTATGGGAATTAATTGAGTGGCTATCTTGCTCTTATCAGGCATAAATTGAGTGGCCCAACACACATCAAAAAAAATAAAATTGAGTCACCTTAAATTATAACTATAAATTGATACTACAAAGAACATATATGAATCATTTAAGATATAGCTTCAGCTTACAACTCTCTGCACCAAAAACAAAGAGTTCTACATCACTGCCGAAGAAAATACAAACAGTACCAGGTTACAATACATCATATGCATCAACTATAAGCAAGCCTATAAGTCTCAGAAGCATTGGCATAGAGAAGAAATGTCTTCCAAGCTTAACCTTTAAAGGGATATCCAAATGTCTGTTACACAACTGGTGGCAACATACACCATCGTAGGGGACAATAGCTGCAAGTTTATCTCAGTGATCTTAGAGACTAAACAATGAGTCATACTTCTAACAAATGAATAAGTAGCCTAGACATGCATAGTGGTGCAGATTTCCCAAATGTTAATGGATGAGAGTCTTTTTCTCTGGGGTAAAATTAAATGGATGAGCCAAATATAAGATGGTGTTGGTCCAAATTCCATCAGACAAACGAAATGTTATGTGATATTTTCCCCAAAAAAACTGAGTTTCTAATCTATTCAACCAGCTAGATTGAAGTTATCAAAAGCATCCACCAATCCCTGCACAAAATTTGTGTTCTTTATGACCAAGAAAAAAACAAATGCATTGTAGGTTTTAAAAAATAAAGGTGGTACCTGACTAGCTTGCAGACTATCCGATTGAATATTTGCATCCTCCCACTAGTACAGGTACAACCTAGTAACTTAACCTAAAGGTTTAGGCAAACCGACAGAAATCCTCTAATCTTTTTTGCTGAATACCTAGCTCTACCATGGTCTTGATTCCAATTTTATTGACTACCACCCACGCCCTTGGATGCAACCTCATTGATGTTTATACTATGGTTCCCAAGAAACTATTACAGGTTTCCAACTTCTCTTCGACACCCCTAGGCACTAGTTATTCCTAAACATTTATATTTTGTCTGTTGATAACCTTTATGTTATGTAGCGATACACAATTTGTTTTATAAGTTATAGTCAGATATGAATTTTCTCTTATTCATAGGTCTTCGTATATTGTATAGCTTCCTTTTGTCTAGACTATCACATTCTTATAAGCTACTATTCCCTCTTATCACAATTTATGTGATTGTTTGATTGAGTAAGAAATTTAAGAAAGAAAAAAAAGACTTTTGAAACTTGTGGTCCAAAACAAACCATAAACATTTGTGACAATGGAAATCACATTACAGGTAAAATGGTAAGCTTACCATTAAATTACTCATAAATAGGGAAAGATGCCCTTTCTTGGTTAAAATAAGAAGAAAAGTGTGTCAAACAACAGTTAGCTTTGCCCCCAAGGCATAGCTCAAGTGGCAAAAGGTGGAGGATTTGTGGCTTAGGTCACAGGTTCAAGCCCCACACCATGCAAAGCGAAGCCTGGTATTTAAGTGGAGAAGGGTAGAGGGGCGGGCCCATTATCCACCGAGTTTAGAATGTTGTGATTGGTCCAAAGGGCGGGTCACAGACGGATTTCTCAGTTATCAAAAAAAAAAAACAGTTAATTTCATGGTTTGTTTAAATTTTTACATAGACAAGGTTCTTTTATGTAATTAATCCAAAACTTACCATGAAAAGGAAACATTAAACCCAGCCAACTTGGCAGCAGAGCTGTAGGCATTCTTATCGTTTATTTAGGCTCCCAAGATAAAAGGAAACGAAAACTGAAAAATTGGATATTTCTACATAGAAAAACTACCCAAAAAAAAACATATCCAATAGGAACATCTAAGTAGGTATTCGGAAATTAAATGCATAATGGAGTTCAAATAAGGAAAAGCAAGTACTCTATCAGGCACCAATTCCCCCCTCTCACAACCTCTCTTGCCCAATTCAGAGTGGATATGCACAACAATTTCCACCTAAAGCACGTGGATGACAAACCTAAAAGAGATAAATGAATATGAAACTCACACGCATAAGTACTCTAGAGATGAAAATATCAGCCTAGCAGAGCATATGCACAGTAGAAACCTGTTGCATGATTAATCCATTTTTCACCCCAACCTCTCAAACCCCTCCAAGGTAGCTCCCAAGGTTGATTTATACAATTCCTCATTAAAGAAAGCCAGGATTGCATAAAAGAACTTCTTCAGAAGCAACATTAAAAGGCTGAGCTCCAATAACCATTAAGACAATTTCACAAAAATGTTTCAAAAATTACAGATAGAGTTGTTATCATAGACTCGTTTGAGATGCACTAAAGGTCTGAAGCTAGGTGCAAAAGAGGTTATTTCAACTTGCCTAGCGGACACTTCAGCGCAGGCACTAAAAGGAAGTTGCATTAACCAAAACTACTGCTGCTATGGTAGCTCTTTTCCAATTCTTTTCTCCATATAATTGTGATTTGTATTTACAATTTTTCTTCTTAGATTACACAAATAATTTTTAATAATTTTCTTAATTTTGCAGTTCCATTAATAACTGCACAGTGCAATATACGCTTAAGGTCTTCCACTCTCCTATCACTTTCAAGACAAAATTAGATGTCTAATAATAAAGAGCTATCACCAGAATACCAGCAAAGCAACTCCACTTCAACCCTAATAAGCATGTCTTGATAGAAACAACATGCCAATAACAATGACTAGTCTTTTAATGACCCAGTTTCACAAAAACAACATGGTTTCAAATTACTCATGCAAAACATAGTCAAAATCATAAGAATATTATTCTAGAACTTGAAGATTTACAAACCTGATAGCCACACTTGCAAGGCCTCAACTGCTGATCTGTCATATCCATCTCTTCAGCACAGAGAGGACATGTCTTTTCTCCTTGGTCACTCATGGTTACCTTCAAAACGCAATAAATTAATTCTAAACAAAACCAGTCAAATCACACAACCCCTTCACTCGCAAACTAATTCCTCAAGTCAGTCAAAACAAAAATTCATCTCACATACAAACACCTCTACCAAATCCATAAAGAACCATATAGAAAAATAATACACATATATCAAAGTCAAAACTAAAAACAACTACCAACAAAGTCAAACTCTAATACCCACAAAAAAAAACTTTTTTCAATTTCCTTCATTTCTCTAATCAATCAAACCCATCGATCCAATGCAAACACACCAACCCATAAAAAAATCTCTTTTTTCCCTCAAAATCAAAAAAGATTCCAACTTCACACCAACCCATAATTCAAAATCAAAAACCCATATCTCCAAAACCCCAAAAAACAAAATCACAAACACAAATCGACTAAAAAACAATTAGAGATCTGATTAAAAAATCCCAAAAAAGGTTCAAAAAACTAGAGTTTGATTATCGACTTACAGTGATGAACTGGATCAATAGAAGAAGAGAAAGAAGGGCAAAATCGCTAAACGGATGAGACGCCAAACGATACAACGATAGAGAGAGAAAGTGAGAGAACCACACAGAGCTGCTTTTTGGAGTTTTGATGAGAGAGAGAGTGAAAAGGGGGTCGCTATTTTTGGAGTGATTGGATTTCGGGTCACCTAATTATTTGTATGAAAAACGGGTCGGGTCGAAAGTAATGGAGTAGTGGCTTTGCACGGATGATTGACACGTAATTGATTAAAGAATTGATCGGACGGTTGAGATTTATTCACGTTGAGTCTGATTGACGGAGATCTAGTATGGGTTATGTAGTGGAAACTTCCTACTAACTAAAATAATATTTCACAAGTCATAAAAAAGTTTGATTAAAATTTTTTTTTATTCTTTTTATTTATAAAAAAATTTACACCTAAATTATTATTATATTGTTAAGATAAGCAAAGTCTTAAAGTATATATTATTGTAAAGTATCAAAGTTTTTTTGAATAGTGTTCTTTTATTTGTTCAAAATTTGATATATTGATTGGTCTTCACTTAGATATGTACGATATTGATTTGTTGGATTTCATTGGATATCTATAATTTTTTATAATAAATTTAAACGTATGATGTAGTGCTTATATTTATTATAAGTTTGACGTGTTATATTTATTAATAAGTTTGACTGTAATTAAATTACTTATGTCTACTTTTACTGCTTCTTTATCTGTACAGTTTGTAATATTTAATTTTTGTTTCAGTATTAAATTAGGGGCGAACTTTTTTATCTAGTTTTTTGGTTTCTTGTTTGGTGTCTAAAGTTTATATTGGAGCACTGACTAAATTCGAATCGCGCACTGCATGGCTTATTTCGGGGTGACGTTTTCAACAAGATTTTTCTCTAGGTCGAGGGCTTAAATTTGAGACCTCTGATTAAAGGTGGAGCAGTCTTACAACCGTAAATCAAGGGCGAATTTACTAAGGAGAGAGGGATGTGTTGCGTGAGATATGTTCTCCCTTTTTCTTTTCTTTTTTCTTTATTTGTTGATTTTTTTACTAGTCTTTCGATACGTGCATTGCATGTGTATATCGAAGTTCTTAATATATTTTTGTGTAAAATAATATTGATATTATGATTAAAAAATACCTGAATATATAATTATACATGAAAGAGTAATGTAAGTTTTTGTGAATGATCAATATAGATCTTTGATACAGTGATTTATTTGCTATAAAAATACAAAATCATAGTTTAATTAGATATATGTGATATTTTTCTTATCTCATTTTCACATGATATGGTCATTCTTAAGACTCAACTACATAAATAATAATACTTCATAATCACATAATTAACGATATTTAATCTTCACTTCAACATTATATTAAGGGTGGATCTACTAAGCAAAGAAGGGGTGTCGTGTCACTTATTAATGCATGCATAACTCTTATCAGCTATCAAACAATCCGACATAAAACGCAACTCAAAATAGTAAATGTTATGGCGTAATGCACAGAAATAAAAGACGGTGCAAAACTTCACTACTGAAAACAAAGTTCCCATGATGAATATTGAATCATAAAGGGGTGAAAAAGAAAAAAATACTGAATCATAAAGAGTTGCACTTAAGAAAAACATCAACATCCATAGTGTTAAGATTTTGAATTTGGGTCATAACTCATGGAACGTTCATGTAGACCGACTCAACATACGTGAAATTTACAAGAATTTACTCCACAATCCAAACCTAGACCCACCCAATCCACTAGATTTTAATGGATTGGACATGGGCTAAGTTTGGACACAGTCCATTTACTCTAAGCAGCATAAATTAGTCTATTACTTTGGCCCAAATTGATGACCCATTCAAGTGCCAATTTTTAATTTTTTTTGGTCTTGATTGTCTTTATGGATAATTGGTTCTCTATAAAATTTGTCAAGATTTCTTTCTTTTTTCTTTGTATAAAATCAGATTTGTCAATTCAATTTCATCTTTCATTCCTTTTTCTTTGTTGAAGGCTTACAATTGTTAATTCTGGTTGACTAGTAATTTTAACTTTGACTTAAAGCAAAAATATGACATATTTCTCATATTTTGGGGATCATGTGCATAATTAATATATACATAACAAAATCGACATAAGTCATAACTAACTAATACCCGCATAACTCTAACTAATAACCAAACGACCTTGAAGAATCAATTAAGACCTAAAGCAGTTGATCAAATATACATACACAAATACACATGTGTGCATATATAAATTATTTATGAGTTTTTTTATATGTACTTAATGTTTGCGTTTTCTACCTATCTAGTTGACACGTAATTGGCGTGAAACATAAATTTTGGAAGTGTCTAGATGATCATTTTGTAAGTTGGATTGTTCAACTAACATAATGGAGAAAAATTGAGGTATCTAAACATGCACACTCAAAATTGAAGTATTTACTTGTTTTACCAAATTTGAGTGTTTTCTGATTAAGTGGTTTCATATAATTAAATAGAGTGTCACCAACCCTTCAAAGAAAAATTTCTACGTTATTGATTCATCATAAATATAAATAAATCAAGTCATCTCACACATCATGTGGTCATGTGGAGGTGTAATAAAACGTAATTAAGTAAATAAAGTAAATATAATTTTTTTCAAATAGTTCAATTTTTTTCTATATAAGTTGGTCAAACAATAATTCAAAGCAATGGAGGAAAATCATATTTGTGATATCAAACGTAAATGTTTAGTACTAATTGCTCTTACTTCATCATGCAAATAAAATTAACTTCAAATATTTTGATCCGTGTTTTAGTCCATTGCAGTTCAATTCATTTCAGTCCAAGTAATCTCTGAGTGGTCAATAACTCATCCATTTATTAACTATTTTGATCCACTCACATTTCGTCCAACTCATCTATTTAACACCTCTAATCATGCATTTAATTGCATAATTTACCCTTTAAATGAGTCGATCTTTAATTTATGTCCTTAAAAATTCAAACTTATGCCTAGCAAGACATAGCTAGGTTCTTTAAGAATAAAGAACGTAGCTCGTGAAATATTATGATACAAAATATAAACTTATATCCCGAGAAAAAATTATTTGCACAAAGGGGAAAAAGTGCAAATGATCCTGCAAGCATGATCATAAATTCATCTCCTCTAATTAAAGCGTCTTCCAGCTGGTTAATCAAAGCAATTAAAGACTAACATTTCCATTGTTGCTCAAAATGGAAGCATAATGAAAGTCGTCAAGCATAATAATTTTTTTTTTTTTTTACAAAGGAACAAAATGAAATAATTAAATAAATAGAATTCATCGAGGATATAATAACAATAATATATTCAATGTAATTCTAGTGGAATCTGAAGAAGGTAGTTTATAACACATATGAAAAGAAAATACAATAATGAAAAAGTCAGCTGAAAATAATGAAGAAAAGAACAATATCAATAACAAATATATAAGACGATAACCTAAGCAAAAGAAAAAGTAAATTGAAGAATAAGATATATAGTTGGATAACAATAATAATAATAATAATAATAATAATAATAATAATAATAATAATAATAATAATAATAATAACATACTGATATTGAAAACTAGACAACGCTTTACTATCTACTAATCATCTATCCTAATCTTTGACCTTCATATCCTCTTGTCTAAGATCATGTCATCGATAAGCTGCAAATGTGTCATATATTGTCTAATCACTTATTCTGAATACTTCTTCGGCCTATCACTATCTCTCTTTAAGTCTACTATAATCAATCTTTCACACCTCCTCACTGAAATATCTAAATATCATTTTTTTACCGGACCATCTGAGCATCTTAAAAAATATCTTTAACTTTTTTGATAAATAAATGAAAGATCATAAAGAAAAGGTTATTCAACGTTGACCATGGGATTTTCTTTAATTTTTCAACATAATTTGATTCCCCTTCTTGATTAATTATTGCTGACATAAATTATTTAGAAACTTTTGTTATTAACCACACTTTCAAATGTAATCTCAATTTGTATATATACCAAAAATCGCTAATCACACAAAGGAGTACATAAATCTTAGCCTTACAAAATACAAACTGAATATATACTATTTACAAAGATGCTAATACCAAAAATAATTTAGATCATTATAACACTCCATCAAATAATATAATATTGCACCACTATCTGTATGGATGATTAGTGGATTCCACTCAATAATTATCAAATTTTTATAAATAGGATCGAGAAATAATAGAAGGTACGCGGATCTTATTTTTATTTTTATAAGGTAGAAAAATTATTTTTGATAAATTTTTGATTGAAAAACATTAATTATATCTAGTTGACAAGAGAAAATGTCGATTGAGTTCATGTTAATGATTGTAATTTTGGCAAAAAATTACCCATTCATTTTTTTTTTGGTCCATCCCACCTACTAAAGGCAAAAAATTTCATTTTATAATTTTGAGTTTTAAAATAATAACTTTAAATGTTAATAACTGAGTTTTAAATTTAATATTTAGCTGAATTCGTAACCTAACTTTTACCTCCTCCTCTCCTCCCACCTACCCCTTTTCTCTATTAATTGAGTCCATTTAGAGATATGTATAGTATCCCACTTAGATGATTATCCTATTGCCATGTGAATCAACTTCAAAATTGCTAATATGATCTCATCAATAATTGATAATGCAAGTTCTTATTTAACATTATGATGTGATGTTTTTGCTAACATTTCACATGCATTCACTCTTATATTTTTTAAAAATTAGGGTGGAGCTATAGTATTGTGGATCATGAATTCGATTATACTCAATATTTTTAATTGATTTTTTCATGTGCATGTTTGTCGAGTCAAAACTTTTAATAAAATGATTTGAACAATTAGTACTGGTGATTTCAAATATTTATCGAGCCAAAACTTTTAAGTAACTACTTACCGTAAGGCTTCCTCCCACAAGTGATGGAGTCATATGTATTCAAGAAGTGTCAATCGACGTCTTTTTATTAAAAAATTATACTATATAAATAGATAATATTCTTTTATATATATTATTGGCTTCCACTGCCTCCCACCTGTTCAATTATTTTTATTAAGGGTGGACCAAGGAAGAGAAAGCGAATGAAAATGAATAAATACCTACAACAAGAATCATGATTATTTTGGGCAAATGAAATTAAAATATTTTAAAAATAAAGGTAGTTAAGATATAATGTCCTCTATTATCTACCTCTACTCTATATTTATATATACTCCCTCCATTTATTTTTACCGGTCTAGTATTAACTTAACATATTTCTTCAGAATCAATAAATAAAAGGGAGAAAAGATAAATATATCCCGAACTATAGTAAATGGTATGCAGACACCCTCCGTCATACTTTTGGGATATTGGTGCCTTTGTCGTCCAAAAACTAGAGCATATATACCCTTTATACTAGCGGACATACACGTGTCATAATCTTATCCATCGATTAAATATCGGATGGACGGATAAGATTGTGCCATGTGTCCCTATTTAGTCTTCCGTTAGAGTGAAGGGCATATATGCTCTAGTTTTTAGACGGCAGGGGCACCAATGTCCCAAAAGTATGACGGAAGGTATCGACATACCATTTACGATAATTTGGGGTATATTTATCCTTATTCCCCAAATAAAATAACAATTTTACTATTGAAAATGATTATAATTAATAATAACAGACCACATAAGGATGGTTTCATAGAGCAACAAACAACTCTCGCAGTAGAAGGATAACAAGGTCGATGCCTTCCAAGTCCCGTAACGCCTGATGAGCTGCTCCAATTATCTCTTAACTTTTTACACTAAATAAGTAAAAATAAACATCTATTTTAATAGTCAAGTAAAAATGAACAGAAAAAGTAAATTATTTTTTTTTTGTTTATTGCTTAAAAGGAAAGATTGTTTGTAAAAAAATAAAAAAATAACAAAAACAAACCTTTCAAGCTTTCTATAAAAGCTCTATATATAAACTGAAACAGAGCATTTATAAAAAATCATCTCACATTTTTTCATTTTTCAAATATGGATGGAGAATCACAAATCTTGAAAAGCTCATCTGGACACGGAAAACGAGGAGGGTGGATTACATTCCCTTTTACAATAGGTCTCTTTTCTCGAACGTCTCAAAAAATTTAAGTTGTTAGAGAGAATGCAACGTTACTGTTATTTCGTTTACTTAATTATGTTTTTGAATAATTTGTAGCAACGACAGCGGGATTGAACATAGCAGCAGCAGGTTGGATGAATAACTTGACAGTTTACTTAATTGAGGAATTTGGAATGAATAGTATTGATGCTGCTCAAGTTTCTAATATTATGAATGGCTCTGTCAATTTTGTTCCTGTTGTTGCTGC
>JAJOOH010002043.1:0-113554 GCA_029582605.1 Solanum gracilifrons | reverse complement strand
CCGGAAATATTATCTTGAATTGTGAGTTTAAAGGGTTAAAATAACTTAATAGGGGTCTTAGGCTTAGACCAAACGACCTCACTTCAATTTAACTTAAACCAGAATTTCCCAAAATGACATCACTTGGAAGTCTACTTCACAGGCCTCACGAGAGGCACCACGAGCCGTGATCATCACCACTGGCTGTGGTCCTGCTCGTGGTCATTGGACCAGTGGCTAGGCCACCTTGACTTGTCCTCTAAGAATTGAAGGCATCACCACAAGCTTTCGCAGGAGCGGTGGTCTTCATCACTGGCCATGAACTGTCTTGTAAAGATGAGCCAACATTGGGCCGTCCATGTGGAGCTACTGCCTAGCCACCACGGACCCCATCACAGGCCGTGGTCCCCACCACTAGCCATGGTGGTCGTCGTGAAGGTGGGGTTAGTGCTTGGGCAGCCTTGGTCCCTTCCCCTTGGCTCTTCCCCTTTTGCCTTGGCTCCTGCCCCCTTACCTTGGTTTGTTTCCCTCATACTTTGCCCTAGTTGGCCTACAAAATTACGGGGTGTTACAATATATCCCCCTTTGGGACATTTATCCTCGAATGGCAATCTAGACACCTCTTAAAGGAAACGACTCTAGACTAGCAGCCCATCATCCATGCAACACATCTAATTGCACACAACCAAGGAGGAAAACATCAACTCCTAGATAAACATACTCAATCCATCATATGGAAGGTAGGAACTACATCTAACAACCCATTATACATGACATCTCATAACTAATCATGTCCAAAGAGGAACTACCATCTCTGAGCTATATACATGCTCAACACAATTTCATGGAACCTATATACAATCTATACTCATTGCATTTTTTCAAGGAGGAATCTCTCAACTCCGAGCTAAGACGTGTTCATCAATTCATCTCATGAAGTCTATATGCAACTCATCAATGCACTACAACATGAGGAAATTAAGCATGCAAACTCATTTTCTTTCTAAACATAAATTTTTCATGAACATGCATAACATAAGGAAATCATGGGAACATCTAAACACACATGACTTCACACAAGGAACCAATCATGAGGAACTCTTCATCTCAAGCTAAAGGAGGAATAGAAGGAAAATATAGGGATATCGGGACATATTAACGGCCTCAGCCTCCCAAATAGCACCCTTAACTAAATGACTCCTTCCTAACTCTTTCACGGAAGCAACTTGCTCACTCCTTAATTGCTTAACTTGCCGGCCTAAACTCTCAACTGGTACTTCTTCATAAGAGAGATTGTCATTAACTCTCAACCGTTATAAGGGATCTATGAATGTCGGATCTCCAATACACTTCTTTAACATAGAGACATGGAAAACCACATGCACCGATGCCAACTCATCATCCAACCTAGCTCATAAGCACCCTTACCAACACATCTCAAGATCTCTTATGTGTATACAAAATGGGGACTAAGCTTTTCGAACTCATTACATCTTCAACGAGCCTGCTATCTAAGCACACCATCTCCCCTTTGGGAGCTAGCCTAAACGGACTTTCTAAGCACCATTTCTTCAATTCAACTAAGGTCGGATCAAGTTCTCACTAAGCTTTCACATCCATCACCCAAGATGACACTAAACTATGGAATTTACCTAAACCTCATGATGACCATATCGGGTTCTACCATCAATAAAACATAACAATAATGCAACCCATTTATACTAAAGAAAAACCAAAGTCTAGCATATCAAGTCTATCAAGCCACATAAGACAAAGCTACATCGGAATCTAATAAAGCAAAAAATACATGCTAGAAGTCACATACGGAGAACACTCTGGTTCACTTCAAGCTTGGAGACCATAGAACCTATTTTACTTTGGAGCATCTATACCCGAACCACTAGGAGGAGCTTGCTCATCCTCTCTTCTCATAGCATTTTCCTTTGGACAATCCCTCATTTTGTGGACACCTTCACCACAACTAAAGCAACCCGGTATGCCGACTAAACACCTACCCTGAAGTCTTTTTCCACACCTAGCACAAGTACGCCATAGGGATTCACTACTAATTCCTTGTTGTTTAGGATTAGACACCCTATCTTCACTATACTTAGAAACTGTGGAGGAACCTTGCCCGAAAAACCTTTGTCGATGCCTAGGATGACCATGTCCATCGGACCTTGCATGGGAGGAATTATCATCCTCCATTCTAGACCTCTTTTTCTCCCTACATCTCCCTTTTAGTTTCTCCTCTTCAATTTGTTGGCAATGACTCATAAGGCGAGAAATATCCATGTAATTACTGAGCATAGCCGTACAATATTCTTTCACCACTAGATTGGACACCTCCGGCATAGACATTCTAACTCCCGCCCTAGGGTCGGACACTAGATATGGAGCATATTTTGACAATTGGGTGAACTTAAGAGCATACTTTTTCATACTCATACTTCCTTGACGAAGGTTAAGGAACTCATGCACCTTGGCTTCCCTTATCTCAAGGGGAAAGAATTTATCTAGAAACACCGATTTAAACACTTCCTACTCTACGGGACCCGCTCTTACCGGCCTAGCCTCTTTCCATAGATTATACCACACTTGAGCAACACCTTTCAATTGGTAAGCGGTCAACTCTATCTTCTCTACCGGAGTCACCCCCATAATAGCAAGTACCTTATAGACCTCATCTATAAACTTTTGAGGGTCTTCCTCAACTTTGGAGCCATAAAACTTTGAAGGGTTCATCATCATAAAATCCCTTATTCTTGACGCCGCCGTACCCATATCTGGGTTCACGGGATCTACCATATCTCTATTGTCTTGGGCCATCACGGCTTGAGCCATCACTTGAAAAGCCATCCTAAGCTCCCACATTAGTCACATTCTCACCTATAGGGTCTATCAGAGCTTGAGGAGGAGCTTGGAGAGGAACTTCTTGCTCCATATTGTCTTCCTCATTCCTTCTAGCATTAGCCCTTCTAGTAGTCATATTTTGTACACCATCGGGTAAGGAGTATCAGAAAGACCTTATAGAGTTAAACTCTATGGTACGACTTAGAGTAATGAAGAAATGAAGTCTCCTAAGCATCTCGTAGCCTCTCATTCATAAATATGGCGCGCTTCACAGTTATGAACAAGACTTTACTAGACATGATTTTGAAACATCCTAGAATCATTCTAAACCTCGTGCTATGATTACCAAGTTTATCACGACCCATGGGTACCCCCTAGATGTAACAAGGCGTACAAGGCCACGAGAAGCCTCATAAGAGACCCTTAGCATATCATAACATAAGATAATAGAAATGAGCGGAAATTTAAAACATTTTTCATAAAATCAAAGTTTCATGAAACGAAGCGGAAGTCTATTATACTTGTCTAAAGCCATCTAAAACATAAATAGCCTTAGGTACACAACCCATAAAAAAGTTTAAACATTAAATGAACAACATAAGGACATGGTGTCAAATCCTCGAATACTCTGAGGACTCACCAAATATTCACTCCTTGATCTACTATGAACTTAGCCACGGGGATACAGGTCAATATCGTCAAACCCTACATTTGATAAGAATGTAGGAAAAAGTATGCATTAGTACAAACATGTACTACATATGATGGCTAGCATTAATTATCAACATAAGCATAACATATGCATTAGTCAACATAAGACATAATCTATAAGCATAAGAGATAACAACATAAGTCATAAGCATATTCAATGCACATAAGTCATCATACTATAAGAGGAACACTCCTCAAGTAACCTCCACTTGTTCTTACTCAATACATAGGTCATCACCTCTATACAAACATATCAAGGAAGGCAACTTAAGCAACTATCCAAGCTAATCAAACATCATAACAAGTAAATCTCATATTAGAACATACATACAATACTTCCTTGATGTAATCTTGCTTCATCATAAGCATGCTACTTCAATTAGGGATTAGTCCTTCATTATCTATTCTTACTATTCATGGAAGAGTACTTATTTACTACTCCAAGACAAGTCATTACACATGAATGATTACAATTTATCAATACAAGGTCATCAAGAAAAACACCACATTATGCCAAACCAAGTTACCATAGAAATGACCTTACTTATGCAAGTCCAAGCTATTAAAGGTAGAGTAATATTGCTCAATCCAAGCTACCAATGATATGGTGTGGCCTCACCAAGTCAATCTACCATACAAAGCACCCTTTTGTTCTTAGTTCAAGCTAACCATTGGAACGGTACTATTGCTCAATCCAAGGCTATCCACGAGGACTCATAACTCAAGCTACCAAGCATGGTCTTGTCTTACCAAGTAAAGCTTTTCTTAAAGGGATATCATATCACTACTTCAAGCTATCATAGTTCAAACACACTTTGATTCATTTTAGGTGAGCAAGCCTTTCAACCTAGAATCATTCTATGTGAGAAAACCTTTCACATTAGTGTTCATATGTGTTCATGAGAATGTCCATTCAATCAAAACAACAACACTATTATAATCATTGACACTTCACTCTCAAAGTTTCCTTAAAGCATTTATATAGGTTTCATACCAATAGGCGTACATTCATAATATAGATTATGTGGGTAAATCCTTCCACAACATTCTTATCTACCATCTGCATTCATCATATAAGTTTTACTCTCAAAGCCCTAATAATCACTCGTCATCATATTAGCCTTAGTATATTGATGTTTGCGTAATCAAGACACAACTTCCAATTCAAGTGTCTACGATCATACAATATTTTAGTAACCCCACCAAGGGTTGGGGTCGAGTCCCAAGGGAGTGGGCGTGAGAATTAGTGGTTAGGGTCGAAAGTGCTAAAGCGAATCGTAGCTAAAGACTTTGGCAAATGAAAACATAACAAAGTAACAAGGGTTACGCAAGCGTCAAGTATCAAATGGGGGTTTGTAAGCAAGAAACAACTAAAGCAGCGAAAATAAGGAAAAAATACAAGTATGGAGATGAGATTCTTGGGATGTGATAGGAATACGGGATAGACTAAATCATTGGGTACATGCTTTCGATAGTAAATTCATTGAGTATTTGTGACTAGGCTAAACTTTAAGGGGGATAAATTCTCTCTCGAGCAGCTTACCCCGTTTCAAATGTGTTTCTCTCGGACACCCACTTGCTGCATGAAGAACAACCTCCGCCTTAACCCACTAACTCTCTCGAGCTGAGTGTGTGGACATGGGACTAGGGTTCACTCTCTCGAGCTGAACCTAATGTCGACCCACTCACACTGGCCATTAATTTAGTTGTCTTAGTTTTAAGACATCTCTGTTGAGCAAACCGAAAACACATAAATAAACTTGTATTTGCAACTACAAATTCATTAAATTCATCCACAACCACTAAACGAAATCACATTTAAACTACGAATAGACTATCAACAAGCAAGACCCAACAACCAATCTAACCCATATTCACAAAATCAAACCCAAATAATTAGGGTTTTAGCTACGCATGTAAAAGAGATAAAACTGTATACCAATATCAGCTTCCATCAATGGGTATGCAAGATTAAGTCTTAAAACAAGCCTAAAGTGAAGAATCCAAGAGACCCAAGTCCAATTCCTTGAATTTGAAACCCTTTGAAAACTCCAAGTTCTTCAAACCCTCTCCAAAACATAGAGAGAATATCTACAAAACTCTGTCTCTAACTTAATAATCTAAAAACTATATAAAATATGGTGAAATTCTCTTCTAAGAATAAAAACTGAACTGGTATTTATAGTTTTCAGAAAATGTGCTCCGAAGGAACTTTCGGCGACGTTAATGGGAATCGTCGAAGCATTTAGCGATTCGCCCTTTGATCTATTTCGTCGCCTTTCATTAGTTGCCTTCATCATCTTTGTCCTGGGTAACTGGGCGATGTCGCATTGCTCCGCGGAGTCGCTCGGTGATACGCCGACTGCTCCTTTTCACCGCCGATTTGCTCCTTTCCTTCAGGGTTCAGCACACTGGAACAAAAGGCGAATATGCGATATATTGGCAATTCACCGAATGGGTTCGGCGATTCACAGATCTTCATTTCTTTGTTCTTTTAGCTTCTTTTGCTCCTTTTTGCTCGATAGTGTCCATGCTTTCCCTCAAACTTCAGATACCTGAAACTTAAAAGTTTTCATCAAATATCGAGATAAAACATGCATTTGAGGACACTAATTTCATCAAAATATATCCTTAACTGAGTCCAAATCGTGGACTCATCAACACCCCCAACTTAAACTTTTGTTTGTCCTCAAGCAAACTCAAGTTCAGCCATTCAAAAAGGGTATCTTGAACAATACTACACAAGACTCGATCATGAATGCACACAACAAGACTCAATTTACTTATTCCAAAATCAATTGTGCACTCAAAGATTCAAGTATTGACTCACCAATATCAAAGAATCTCATGCTCACAATACTTGCCTCAAATGCAAGTTTAGGCTCAACTAGAGTGTTTGAATGCCTTGACAGAAAGAATGATTCCATATTTACACATAATGATTTAATCATTTAAAGTTCAGGAATCAAATGTAACGCTCACTCACAAAGATGAAAACAATGCATGATTTCACCCATAAGTTTGCCCGTATTTTCCAATCGACATTTGTTTCAGCTCACTCAAGATCAAAAAGGTCTTTTTAAGGCTTGTAATGGGGCTGAGTGCAAAGGTATGGTCATTTAGGCTTAGTGACTTTTATCCTCATGAGATGCGGTATTCACAACATTTCCTTTCCTTTTCTTTCATCATTTTTCTAGTGCTCATGAGTCATCTTATTATTCACTTCC
Organism: Solanum gracilifrons; assembly: GCA_029582605.1. Lineage (NCBI taxonomy): Eukaryota > Viridiplantae > Streptophyta > Magnoliopsida > Solanales > Solanaceae > Solanum > Solanum gracilifrons. The sequence goes on along the minus strand of JAJOOH010002043.1, from coordinate 106,784 downwards.
CGTGAATTGTTTAGAGACCCTATTTCTTTTGTACTTTATTCCATAACTTTCTTTTTCATTTTTTTCATATGGAGGGGTTCCATTTTTCTCAAAACCATGGGTAAGAGGAGACTTTCCTTGCATTTCTTGACTTGCCCCTCTATTTTCAACAAACCTCCAACATAGGCATTTGGCCTAAGTTGGCTATTCAACTAACCACAACTTCATGAGGATTATGGGTGATGGATAAAGAAAGGTCATTGCTTTCATGAAGTTTCTTCCAAAGAAAAGGGACAGGCTCAAAGAGTGTTCGAGAGAGATTCACACATGCTCACAACGTAGGCCATAAAAGAGGTATATGTAAAATTGGCTCACACTCTGTAAAGTTGCCTAAGATCATATCAAGAGATAGCCTTACGTAGTCGATTGGACCAACAGGTCAAATTCTAGGATCTATTATGCATGTTTCAAAGTAAGCTCAACACACTAGGCATCGACACTATAGTCAAACAAGACTCCACACTTGCGCTAGTGTGCAACGGTCATTACAAGGGATTCGATTCGATATTAGGCAAGTCAAAACGAGATGCAAAGACTTCACATATTGTCTATGCAACTTCATTTGGCCTCATCGTAGCCGCGCATTCATGTTCGTTCGATTGAGAGTACTATTCAAGTCATCGATATTGATCGAAACCGAGATTCAAATTTTGCACAAGAACAACCACATTCACACACAAGATGTGGCAAATATTTTCGGATAGGTTAAAATCATTTTGCAATAACATAAATAAAAGGAGCCATAAGCTCAATCATCCACAGAAACAGATAAAACACAATATTAAAAATAGCACAACCAAAATATATACACAAAACACAACTATCAACGCAAAAGGTGTAGGTCGGGTGGCCTCGCCCCACCACAATTAAAAGGTATTTTTACTCAAATGCAACTAAAAGCACCCAAAAGTAAAAATATAATAAGACAGAGAGTGAGGTAAATAAATGTACTGTTTATGTAGTCTCTCTCTGTCGGGGTCTCGGTGGCTGGTGTAGCAATCTGTATATGGGCATCAGTGCCCGGAGTAGCTTTAGATGGAATAGCAATGCCAGATCCACTAGGAGCTGTTGTGGACGTCTCAGTCGTCAATGTCTGGATCACTTGCTGTACAACCGTCTCATAAGATCTGGCAAGTCTCTGAATATGCCCTCATCTCTTCTCTCCTCAGCATGTACTGATATCAACTCCTCGTTGATCTCTGCATCCGACTTTGCATGTGTTGTGCCATCCTTCTACACATCTCCGGTGGTAGCCGGAGGAATCCCCGAGGTCTCAGGAGCATCTTCATCATCTGCATCCCGTATCAGTGAAGGAAAGTTTGTAGCTTTCCAATAGTATACATCATTCCTCAAACTCGCAACCTCGACTTTTAAATCCATCACCTCAGAGGCCTCCCCCTCTCTTCTCTCACAAGCAATGAATCTCACTGTCAAGGCATCAACAGAAGTCTGAAAGGGGGTAAGTGCTGGTAGTATGACACTGTCAATCATCCCTGGGGTGGATCTCTCCAATCGATAGCTCTCACATCAACAGAATAGGCCAATGGCCCCATCTTCAGGATCATGGCCTGAGTAATCATGGCAGGCTGGGAGGATAAGGAAGCACCATGAGCCTGTGAGGAAGAGGAAAAAGGAGCGGTTATATCTGAGGGCTCACAGGCCGGAGTAGGTGAAGGTGCCTCTGTTGGTATTGAGTAAATATTGACCTCTAGAAAAGTGTCTGCTGGAGCTGCTCTCCTCCTGCCAACCTCCTATCAAATGAACTCGGCCTCAATACGCCGGATGTCCGTGGAGGATGAAGGGATGACCTCTATATCATTCGCAGGATCTCGGGGTACTCCGATACGCCGGCATAACTCAATGATCAAAACCGAGAATGACAGAGAGGTAAGTGTCTACTTGGCTCTCTTGACCATCTCCTGCGTAGTCAGCAGTCCTAGGTCGATCCGCCTCCTGGCCATGATAGAACCCAGGCAAGCCGATTTAGGATGGCGCAGAATAGACTCATTTTGGGATGGCATGATAGTGCTGCTAATGAAGCCAAACCAGAACCTAGAGGCGATGTTCATGTCCCTCTTATCAATGGGAGCTCCTGCATCCGTCCACCTTAGGGTAGTGTCAGAAATCATCGGAGCCAACCAACCTTCAAATCATCCAGGGATTGAACAATAGGCAGACCCTCGTAAGGAAGCATAGAGTGCAGTGGTCTACCTAGTACAATGTTAATATGCTCGCTATGGCACTCAAACTTCTTGCCTCTAACAATGACCGACTTCACTGGTCTAAACTCACTGGCCTTCTTTTTATTCTTAGGCACCAACTCCCCATAAGAAGTGTGAAACTCTCTTACCCAGGAGGGAATGTAAGGGCACCTTCTCCTCTATGATAGTCCAAACTCCTTCGCCTTTTAGTCTGTTCAGCAATCTAGGTGGAGGAGAAATAGGAAATGCGGGAGTCATTGAGGCTGTCTGAGCTGGCACTACATCTGATTTAGGAGGAGCTGCAACTAATGAAACTTTTAGGGGTGTGGGTTGAAATCTATCTCAGAGCTTTTTCTGTCGGCGAATCAAGGGTTGATCATCTTCAAGTTCAGACCACTCAACTTGGATCTCAATAGCTACTCATTTCTTTGCTTTATTCTTTTTCCTATTGTATTTGTCTCCAGTGGGAGATTTTGCTTGCATTTCTATGGGGATGTCGTCCTCCTTCATTTATCGTAATACCTTTTGCCTTTTTCTGAGGTGGCTTGGTTAGATTGGTGCATACCATATCTACAAAATATCGAGAAGAAACTCAAATGCAAGCATAGAAAAGTTATCATACTTGCCGATCCAGTCGGCAAGTCGCCAATCCAGTCAGTGAGTCGCCGATCCAGTCGGTGAGTCACCGATCTAGTCGACGAGTCACCAAACCTCTTTGGCGAGCTAAGTCGAGGTCGCCTCAGTATTTAAGACAAGTCAGAGATAGGGAAGGTCCTTCGGTGAATCTCCGACTACTTTCAGCGAGCAAGCTTTGTCCGTCGAAAGTTACAGTGCACAAGGGTTCAGTGATGCAGATAAAGGGCGATAACGAGTACTTTCGGTGAGTCACCGAGTGCCTTTGGTGAACTCAGGCCTCTCACTGAAAATTACCGACTCAATTCACATATTTGACACGCAATTAAAAGGCAAGATGAGGAAAATTGGTGAACCGCCGAGTGGTTCTGCGGGTTCAACCCAGCTTACCGAACGACCCAACGTCAATTTTCAATTCACTTTCTTGAATTTAACCCTGTAATCCCCAAAAATGAAATCAAAGCATGCGCTAATGAAATTCAAACAAGACCCATACTACCCATCACCCCGGGATACTCAGATTTTTCCCGATTTTGCCAAAATTGGCCATTTGACGATATTTGCTCTTAAAAGTGGTGTCACCAGCTCTATCATTGAGCAATTTTAAACATTTAGCGCAAATGGGGGCTACTCAGACTTCAGCCAAATCAATTTAACAAAACACAATCATAATCAAACTCATTAAAAAGCACAAAAGCCATGGACATTTGACAATCAAACATTACGAGCAATGTTTTCAAGTTAAAATAGGCATGTAAACATTCTAATCCTAGCAGAGAGGCCCAACACACATCAATACGTTACTATTATTGCAGAAGAGTTCAAAATTTTCAACATAAACTTGGGGTTTTAAGACTAACCTTTAATGCTGATTGAAATGCCATTGAAAAGCTAGGTGGCAAGGTATTCCAACGCCGAGCACAAATCAACAAAATAAAATGCTAGTAAAGGGCTAAATTAAAGAAAATAGTACCTTAGTGTGAATTTAGGAGGTTTAAGAGCGAGGAAAGTGAGGAATTTCAAATTTGATGTTTCTTGGCCATTAAAAACCATCCAGTTCGCGCCTGTTCGGTGACGGTAGTCGCACTCGCCGATTCATTCGCCAATTCGCCGAGTGATCACTGCCCCACCGATTGCTATAGTTCTTTCAGTTTCTTAGGGATCAAGACGTCGATCTGCATCGAGGTCGCCGGTCTGGTCGGTGACATGCAGAACTGCTTCGTAAGTCTGCCAAGTTTTACAGGCTCTACCTTGACTTTGAATTGAGCCAAACGGTGGTCAAGTCGAGCTCGCCGACCTCTTCAGTGATCCGTCGACTAACCATTTTCTCGCCAATCTGTATCTTTCACCACTTTCCTCATTCAAAGCTGCACCACTAACACACCATTATTTATAAAAGCAAAATAAAGCATTTAAAACCTTGTGTTGCCTCCTAAGAAGCGCCTTATTTAACATCGTGGCACAACGCGAGTCCTTACTCACTCCTCATTGGTTAGGTTGGCCCTAGTGTTACTAGGTAACCCCAATAGTTCGTTTGAGTGAAGAGGAGGCACCGCATAATTCAGGAGTGTCCTGATTAGCTGGATCAATCTAGAGTAAGAGCCTACCATGTGATTCAACACTTCAATACTCTCTTCCATCTCTTCCAACATTCGATCTTGTTCGGTGATCTTTGCAGAATGATTTGGAGTGTGTCCTCTACTCGATTGTTCTCTCTGTCTCTACACTACTTCCTCTCGTGAGGAGGTATGTTCCTCCCTTGACTCTTGCACTGATTTTCCACCTCTGTTATTTTGGTGGACAACTCGTTCAGCTTAGTTACCAGTATGGTTAACTATAAGTCCCTCACGGCTTCTTGGCTCATCTCAGCCGAGTTGTCGCCATTTCCTCCAGCCATGCTTAGGGTACCTACCTACATCAACAAATTAAAAGGAAAACAAAACTAAAAATAAAATTAGTAAACTACGATTATTGAAAGAAGAATTCATCTTAAACTAAAACTTTCATGTAACACCACTCCCCAACAATGACACCATTTTGATGTTTGCGTAATCAAGACACAACTTCCAATGCAAGTGTCTACGATCGTACAATAGTTTAGTAACCCAATCAAGGGTTGGGGTCGAGTCCAAAGGGAGTGGGCGTGAGAATTAGTGGTTAAGGGCGAAAGTGCTAAAGCTAATCGTAGCTAAAGACTTTGGCGAATGAAAACATAACAAATTATCAAGGGTGACGCAAGCGTCAAGTATCAAATAGGGGTTTGTAAGCAAGAAACAACTAAAGCAGCGAAAATAAGGAAGAAATGTAAGTATGAAGACGAGACTCTTGGGATGTGATAGGAATACGGGATAGACTAAATCATTGGGTACATGTTTTTGATAGTAAACTCATTGAGGATAAGCTCTCTCTAGCAACTTACCCTGTTTCAAATGTGTTCCTCTCAAACACCCACTTGTTGTATGAAGAACAGCCTCCGCCTTAAGCAACTTACCCTGTTTCAAATGTGTTCCTCTCAAACACCCACTTGTTGTATGAAGAACAGCCTCCGCCTTAACCCACTAACTCTCTCGGGCTAAGCGTGTGGACATGGGACTAGGGTTCACTCTCTTGAGCTAAACCTCATGTCGACCCACTCACACTGGTAATTAATTTAGTGGTCTTAGTTTTACGACCTCTCTCTCGAGCAAGCCAAAAACACATAAATAAGCTTGTATTTGCAACTACAAATTCATTAAATTCATCCACAACCACTAAACAAAATCACATTTAAACTACGAATAGACTATCAGGAAGCACTACCCAATAACTAATCTAACTCATATTCACAAAATCACACCTCAAGAATTGGGGTTTTAGCTACGCATGTAAAAGAGATAAAAATGTATACCAATATCAGTTTCCATCAATGGTTATGCAAGATTAAGTCTTAAAACAAGCCGATGAAAAATCCAAGAGATCCAAGTCCAACACCTTGAATTTGAAACCCTTTGAAAACTCCAAGTTCTTCAAAACCCTCTCCAAAACTTAGAGAGAATATCTCCAAAACTTTGTCTCTAACTTAATAATCTAAAAACTAGACAAAAATAAGGTAAAATTCTCTTCTAAGAATAAAAACTGATCTGGTATTTATAGCTTTTAGAAATTGTGCTTCGAAGGATCTTTCGGCGACGTTAGTGAGAATCGCCGATGCATTCGGCGATTCGCCCTTTGATCTACTTCGTCGCCTTTCATATGTTGCCTTCAGCATCTTTGTGGTCTGGGTAATTGGGCGATGTCTCACTGGTCTGTGGAGTCGCTCGACGATACGTCGACTGATCCTTTTTATAGCTGATTTGCTCCTTTCCTTCAGGGATCAGAACACTAGATCAAAAGGCGAATATGCGATCTATTGGCGATTCACCGAATGGGTTCGGCGATTCGCATATCTTCATTTCTTTGTTCTTTTAGCTTCTTTTGCTCCTTTTTGCTCGATATTGTCCATGCTTTCCCTCAAACTTCAGATACCTAAAACTTAAAAGTTTTCATTAGATATAAACATACATTTGAGGACACTAATTTCATCAAAATATATCCCTAAATGAGTCCAAATCATGGACTCATCATATATTAGCCCTATTAGTTATCATTCATAATACATGCCTTAATCTCAAGAAAATTCTAATCATCAAAGCCTACAAGTCATAATGCATCATATATACTTTATCTCATTTAATGCATACATATATGCTTAACTCTTAAGCAATTCACATCTACATGCTTCAATCTTCAGCAATCTAATCGTACTTCATCATATAACCCCGAATCTCAAGCACTACTAATCATGATTCATAATGCATACATTAATCTTAATCAATTCATGTCTATAAGCTTAAATCTCGAGACATCTACAATGTATTTCATTAATTCTAGAAGATTACATCTAAATCCTCAATTTCCCCTTTCATGGGATAAAACCCAATTACATCAATTTCATCTTTCTAGACATGAGATAGGCATGGATACATGTAAATTCATCCTTAAAACATGTAATTATATCAATTCAATCATAAACAATCATAATACAATCAATTGGATCCATACCCATAATATTAGAAGAAACCTTAACTAGAATTGGGGAATTCTTCTTCTAAATTAGGGAAATCATGGGGATCCATTGATGAATAAGCCATCCTACCTTGATTACAAAGCCCAGAAATTCTTGAGGAATGGAGACTTGATCTTGACCCTAGCTCCAACTCTTTCTTCTTCTTCTTCATGTTCGAAAGAGAGAAATCTATGACAGGATGAAGTTTGGGATTCTTTTGGGAGTTTGGGAATAATGTCTTGAATGGTGAGTTTAAAGGGTTAACATTAATTATATAGGGGTCCTAGGCTTAAGGAAAATGACTTCACTTTAATCTATCTGAAACTAGAATTTTTCAAAATGTCCCCACTTGGTAGTCTACTGCCCAGGCCTCACGAGAGGTACCACGAGCCGTGGTCCTCACCACTGGCTATGGTCCTACTCGTGGTCCTTGGACCAGTGTCTAGGCTACCTTGACTTGTCCTCTACGAATTGAAGGCAGGGCCATGAGCTGTGGTCTTCACCACTTGTCGTGAAGTGGTTCGTAAAGTTGAGCCAACATTGGGCAACCCATGGGGAGCTACTGCCTAGCCACCACAGACCACACCACAGGCCCTGGTGGTGGTCATGAAGGTGGGGGTAATGCTTGGGGAAACTTAGGCAGCCTTGGTCCCTTCCCCTTGGCCCTTTCCCTTTTGCCTTAGCGCTTGTCCCCTTGCCTTGGATTGTTACCCTCATACTTAGACCTTTTTGGCCTACTAAACTATAGGGTATTACATCTAACTGCCAACAGGTGAATGTTGAGCACTAGAAGTTTGATGGGCAGGTCAAGGAGATAGCCATCCCTTTATGGAAGTGGGAGGTAATTAATATGGATTTTATTACCGGGTTACCTCAATCGCAGCGTAAGTTTTACTCTATTTGGGTAATTGTTGATAAGTTAACAAAATCAACCCACTTCTTACCATTTAAGACTACTTTCACAACGGAATACTATGCAGGACTTTACATCCGAGAGATTGTTAGGTTGCACGACGTTCCAACATCTATTATCTCAGATAGAGGAGCACAATTTTTCGCTAACTTCTAAAAGTCTTTCCAGAAAGGACTGGGGATGCAAGTTAATCTCAGTATACCCTTTCACCCTCAGACAGATGGTGAAGTTGAACGCACAATTTTAACACTGGAGTACATGCTATGGGCATGCATGCTGGACTTCAATGGAAGTTTGGATGATCACTTTCCTCTTATTTAGTTTGCATATAACAATAGGTATCATCCTAGCATCAAAATGGCACCTTTTGAGGCTTTGTACGGTCGGAAATGCAGATCCCCTATTGGATGGTTTGAGGTAGGTGAGTTAGTGTTGGTTGGACCCGACCTGGTACAAAAGACAATGGAGCGGGTTAAGCTCAATCAAGAACGTTTATTGACGTCTCAAAGTCACAAAAAGTCATACTCAGATGTGCGACGAATAGATTTAGTGTTTTGTGTCGATGCTTGGGTATTGCTAAAAGTCTCACCTATGAAGGGTGTTATGATATTTGGAAAGAAGGGCCAGGTTAGTCCAAGGTTCATTGGGCCATACTGGATCCTTTGGAGGGTAGGACTTGCGGCTTATGAGTTAGAGTTGCCATCGGGGCTAGAATCGGTTCATTGTGTCTTCCATATATCGATGTTGTAGACACGTAATTTATGACCGAACTTGATATTTTACACAAATTTTAGTGGTTAAATATTTCTTTTACTTTTAAAATAAATATTTTTCTTTTATCATATTTTAGTAAGTTTAGTGTAAAAATATTTGAAAACCACAAAAATAGAGTCATGTTTAAAGTTAAGTTTTGTTTTCAATTTATTCAAAAGAGAAGAAAATGTTCAAAAAATATATGTTTTCTTTTAATTTATATTTAATAAATAAACTAGTGTTTCTTAATTATATTTTTAATTAGCTATTTAAATTTTCTTAAATTTATAGTAATTTAAAATAATTAGTTAGTAATTTTAGTTATTATATTTATATTTATATATACTACACACTACTCCACTACCCCACTTCCTCACTCCACATCTACCCACATCCCTCACACTACACTACTACGCACACGTCTACACACACTACTACAACACAGCACACATACACCTATATTAACACACCCAAACAAACAACATGAAATAAAAAGAAAAGAAAGACGTACAGAGACAGAAAAACAAAGGAAAAAAAACGAGAAAAAAGGCAACATACAATCAGAAAACATAACCAAAATACCAAATTATTTTTCTTCGAACGCACCGGAAAAAAAAAGAAAATAAAAAAGAATACACTATACATTCATACCAAAAGACACTCGTACGTATAGAAAAAGAAAATCAAAACATCAAAACGCTTTTTAATTCTTTCCAACCACACACTTACAAGTTGAGTTCGAGGTTTGCTTTCGTGGTTTCAAGTTCGTGGCTCCTTATTAGGATTGTTTCCTTTTCGTAAATTGAATTTTCGCAAGAGGTACCATTTAATTTTCATTGTATAATTTGATTTCATTATTATACAAGATGTGATTCTAATATCATGAAGTTGCTCAAAGTTATGTGTGTTTAATTTTAGCATTATAATATTGAAATATATTTGAACCTTTTATATCATTAAATTTAGAAATAAAGTTGTATAACTTGTGATTATTTGTTTTGGTGCTTGTGCCTTATTAATTTTGATGAATTATCTGTTGAGTTGTGTTCAAATAAGTGATAAGTTATTTTTGTGTAATAATATGGGTGTTGTTTTTATCTTTTGAGTGCTAACTTAGTTCTTTTTTCTTAATAAATAAATATATAAAATAAAAACTAATAAGAAAATTTCAACAATGAGTAATAACTATTGTGCACATGTTTACGATGAAATAATAATAATATTATTATTATTATTATTGTGGTCGGTGGTAGTTCGGCACCACTTGATTCACGCTCAAAAATTGGTAGACTAATTTTGTAGGCAAATTTAGATACGCTAAAAATGGTTTCAATTAAGAATGTGGTTACACATCTTTTTTGAAACACTTAAAAGAAATTCAAGGATGATCTGGCGCACCTTGACCAAATTATTTAATAATTAATTTTTAGTAATTTAATTCAAGAGGTGTAAATTGAAATTATTAGGTGTGAAGTACTCGAGATAAAAAGACAGTTATGCCTCTAAATGTCAAGACCAAGAATGCAGTTACGCATCTAGGTTCAGACTAATAAAAATTCAACAATAAAAAAATAAGCAAACCATGGTCTATAATAATGAATCCAAAATAATAATAATAATAATTTAGCATAAGTATAAGTCAATAAAAACGACCGTGCTAGAACCACGGGGCTCGAGGGATAGCTAATACCTTCCCCTCGGTCAATAGAATTCCTTACCTGAATTTCTGGTTCGTAGATCAAAATAAAGAGTCATTTCCTTTTGGTTAGGGATTAAAAATAAAAGGTGACTTGGAATACCATAACTCAATTATAAGTGGCGACTCCAATAAAAAAAAATCCCTAATCGATACCGTCACTTAAATTGGAAAAACCTTTCCGCCGCTGTGCGCAAAAAGGGGTGTGATATTTCTGGCGACCTTGCTGGGGAATAACCAGAATTCGAGCTTTGTTATATTGACTTTTACTTGATTTTATTATTTTATTTATTGGATATATTGTGTTTGATAGTCTAATGTGCTACTTGCTACTCATTTATTGCTTTTTATATTTATATTATTGAACTATACTTAATTCTTTTCTCTTACACACACATTATGAGTCTTTGAACACATATAACACAAGTTCATAGGAATGCAGTATGCATCATATTTTCCCTTGAGATAAAGTTGGACTGTCTTGATACCCAGTGAAAGATATTTAGTCACATATGTTAGGCGGGGTTGGACCAGTAATGAAGTCGGAATAGCTCTACTACCGATATGTTGCCCCTCCCTGGCTCGAGTTGTCTACTCGGGTAAGCCAGTCTAGATACATATCTTATTCAGGTTTGAACCTAGTAAAATTAGAACATAGACATGGTTATCCCTAGAAAACTCCGATTATTTGCATCATTTTCATGTGACTTAGTGAGCCTCAAAACAAAAGTTGGGTCCGTCCAGGATAAGTATCCATCTCTTACTTGATCACTTAGCTCATTTTATGTGCTACATGAAAATGTATTTATTTAAAAGTCTCTATAAATTGACGCATTTTAGTATGACTAATGCAATGAAATTTTTTTTATCTTTTGATCTTATTTTTAAAAAAAAAGAAAAAAAAGGGAGAAAACACGAAAATATTTCTTGTTTAAGAAGTTATTATACATTTCTTAAAATAAAATAAAAATTTTGCATTACTTAATGAAAAGAATAATAATATTTTTATTTAGATTTCTTTTTTTTCATAAAGTTTGTAAAAAGAAAATTCAAAATATTTTACTTTCATAATACTTTGAAAAGTTACATTTGTCAAAATAAAAAAATCGAATATCTTAAAAGTTGTTTTACTATCCAATCTGGATGAACTACGCATACCTAATTCTCACCTCAATGAGATACGTAGGCAACCCTCTTTGGGTTCGGTGATCTTTATTCAAAAAAAAAAAAAAAAAAAATCTTTTTTCAAAAGTTAAAAAAAAAATGAAAAACAAGAAGATCTAATCTTTATCAAAAACAAGTTTTTATTAATTTTCTTTTAATAATTCAAAAAAAAATGAAAGAATTTTATCTCAAAGCTCTAAAAAAGAAAAGCTTAGTTATTGAATTTTTGAAAAAATATGCAAATATCTTAGTCATGTTCGCAAACGTGTTACGTACGCAATCTCAAACGGATTTGATCAATGAATTATTAAAAAAAAAAAAAAACTTATAACTAAAGAAGGTCTAACCCTAACAAGCATTATTATCTATACACAGTTAAATTAAGGTGGTTGATTTGTAGTTAAGGTGGCATGACATCCCTACAATACAAGGTCAAAAGGGGAAAAAAATGACTCATAAAGATGGAAATAAGTCGGACAATGATGAGGTCCAGAACCAGATGATGTCACAAGAAACAGTGTCAGCCAAAGAGATAAGGATACTAAGACAGCAAATGACGGAGATGTACGAAGCTTGGATGAGTGTACAAGCTCCACCGCCTTCAATCTGTGACTATCTAAATACAAATATGTCACCCCATGTCCAAGTATCGATAATTGATCCAATTTCTCCACCTGGATTCGGTCCATATGCTAACGCATCCAACGTAGCTGGAACTTCTACGGTGCGCACTTTGAGTACGCATTTGACAAGTAATCCACTATTCATTCCAACTATGCCAACTAATGTCATTCAACAACCTATAATGGAGCCAAAATCCAACAACGATCCTCCACTCAAAGTTCAATATGATCGAGATTATACTCCTGAATTGACTTTTAAAATTCCAAGCTATTACCCTCACACTCATCAGTATAGTTCCCATGTTGAGGCTAAAAAAGGTGTTAAGAACGAGGAACATGAAGAATTGGCTAGAAAAATGAAGAGTTTGGAACATAGTGTAAGAGATATTCAAGGATTGGGAGGTCACAAAAGTGTTTCATTCAATGATTTGTGCATGTTTCCCCACGTTCATCTACCCATCGGTTTTAAAACTCCAAAGTTCAAAAAATATGATGGACATGGAGATCCTGTAGCTCATTTAAAGAGATATTGTAATCAACTGATAGGGGCTGGAAGCAAAGAAGAATTGCTTATGGCTTATTTTGGGGAAAGTTTGATGGGAATTGCCTCAGAATGGTTCATAGAGCAAGATACTTCTAACTGGCATATATGGGATGATTTGGCTTGATCCTTTGTTCAACAATTTCAATATAACATTGACATAGTTCCAGATCGTAGTTCCAAATCAAGTTCGGTAAAAAATTACGAGTATATTTAACCACCAAATTTTTTTGTGAATATGCAATTAGGTGGAGGGAGCAAGCTGCTAGGGTTAAGCCGCCAATGAAAGAGTATGAAATGATTGATGTTTACCTTCAAGCGCAGGAACCAGACTACTTTCATTATTTACTTTCCGTTGTTGGAAAAACATTCGCTGAAGTTATTAAGATTGGTGAAATGGTAGAAAATGGCATCAAGTCTGAAAAAAATGTAAGTCAAGCTGCCTTGAAAGCTACAGCACAGGTGATTAAAAATGGATTAGAAAATCTTGGGGGAAAGAAAATGAAGGAGGATGTATTAAATGTTGTGTCAGACACACAAAAGGGTCCAATGGGTCTAGTTTATCAATATGCACCACCTCAATTTCATCGCTATCTCCCCATGCAAGATACACAATACTCTATTGTCCCACCTCAATATGCAGTCTATGGTGCATAACCATATGCATATCCACCAAACTATCCTCAATGGAGAGCACCAACAAATCAAAATGTTCGTCCTTCTTCTCAAAATTTTCAAGCACCTTATAATCCCCATCCAAGATAGGGATTTGAGGGAGGTCAAACACCTATGAAAAATTTCACACCAATTGGAGAGTCTTACACAAGTGTATTTGAGAAATTGAAACGTTTGAATATGATAGAGCCAATTCCTCAAAATTATGTGGATCCACATGCAAAAGGTTTCAATCCTACAATACGGTGTGCATACCATTTTGATGCTCCAGGGCACAGTATTGAAGATTTTTGAAATTTAAGAAGAAAGGTGGAAAAGATGATTCAAACAAAGATGATTGTGGTTCAGAATGATGACCCCCCAAATGTTACTAAGAATCATCTACTGGCGCATAGTGATGAACATTTCATCGAGATGATATGTGGTGACAAAGAATATGACAATTCTCTCAATTCTCAGGAAAAGACAATTGAAATTCATGAAGCTTTCACGAAGGCTAGAGTGCAAAGTAGTAGCTAAGAAGTCAAGCTTGGTGATTGGGATACACCCTTCTTTTCTCTCAAAAAAGAGTGTATGGATAGTTTATTTTGTCATCATTTCTGCTATGCAATTCTTTTTTATTTTATTTTTAGTAAGTCAAACATTTCTATCATTTCTCTTATGTGTTTGTTTGTTGAGTCTTTTCGTAGTTTGGGTTATTATAGAGTTGTAACCTAAAATTTAGTTTGTTGTCTTGTCATCAAGTTTTTTTTTTATCTTAATATAATCTCTATTTTGTGTCAAAGTGACCCGTTCTATTTGACTTTCCACATATACATCTATTTTCAATTCAATTTTTGTGACATGATATGCAAGAGGATTTGGTAAGATCTTAAGATTATATCTAGCCATGAAATGAATACACCATAGAAGTCAAAAAAATAAATACATTCGAGGAAATGAATAAATGACTTAAACACTTTGATACGTCCTTTAGTATCGAAAATAGTTAAAAGAATAAATTTCATTTAAATTGACGTATGTCATTTTTGTCAAGGTATTACTCAAATGGAAATTTCAAGATGATATACATATCCATCAATGCATACGTTGCAAAAGATAATGTATGATTTTCACTTCACATCTTAAAGGGCATGTTTGTATTTGTCATTATTAATAATTGATATGACGAAGGCATTTCATTCTACTATCCAAACACTGTGTAATCCTTTGCTATCCCTTTTGAGCCTTAAATTTATTCTCTTTCATACCCCTCTTTTGGAATCAAAATACAGTCAAAAAGAAAAAAGAGTCACAAATTCAAAGAGGAAAAAAGAGTCACAACTTCAAATATATATATGTATATATATACAGAAGTCACAAAAAAGAGTCAAGGAAAAAAAACGAGGTTGAAAAAATTAATAACAACAAAAGAACAAACTTCCTGAACTACGTTCGACCTGATTCTTGCTTTGACAAGATACGTAGGCAGTCTTATTCTGAGGTTCGGTCCAACCAAGAAAAATCTAGAAAGTCCTCATCACAAAAATTGGGGCAAAAATATAATAATTATTATTATTATTTTATTTTGTTATTTTTATAAAAAAGAATCAATTCTAAAAGTTGTAAATCTTAACACTGTTACGCAGTTTCTTTGAGCTTTCACGCCAATCCTTTCTTTGTAACCCTTTTAAAAGTCACGTTACATCCAAATAAAGACCTTCCGATCAATTTTTAACAATGATAAGTCAAGCAAGCTTTCAGTGTTGATTATCATATAAGGAAAAAGGTCATGTCCTTCGTATGAGGAGTGAAAAATGAGGGAATCTTATCGATGAAGTTCCTCCAAAGCACTATAAGGCATCATTTGTGTTGAGAGAAAGTGAAAAATGAGAGAGTCTTATTGGTGAAAACCCTCAGGGCACTATAAGTCGATGGTGAGCGAGAGACATACAGAATGAGTGAGATTGTTGGTGAAAAATATTTCGAGGAACCACAAGTCGAATATGAGACATGAATCTAGTACACAAATTGGATTATAAAAACATGACTTCAAAAGATTGAAAGTTTGATAAAGATGAAGTTTAGATTGATTGGACAGACCAGACCATTTAATTCAAATTGCATGTCATGATCATTAGAATTGACCACCATTATCAATGGAGTCCATTTATTTATTTTTTGTTTTTTAAAATTTATTTTTCTTCTCAAAGGTCAAATATTATTTCTTCTTATTTTGTGTCGCTCAATTCGATCTTGAGTTAGTCTTCACTAAGCAGGCGAAAAATGATTTCAAAATTGCTACCATCTCTTCAATCGCACAAAACAAAGTTTGATCAGCACATCCATCATGACATGATTCAAGAAATAGTGATGTTCACAGTAACTTGTCAACAATTGACAATTTTTGTGAATTTCTATGAAACAAGATTCAATTATTGTTGGACGGTGGAAACAATATGACAAATCTGAAGTTTGAAGTTCTAAACAATTAGAGTTGTTTTTAAGATTATCAAGATTGGTTGACTAGCAAACGGAAACAGTCTGCCCCAGCTGATATGGTTCAACATTGCAATAACAGGAGCAATCATCTTCAAAGCCAATGCCACAAACCGACCACCACAACCAAATAAAAAAAAACTCACATTTTTTTTTCTTTCTTTCTTCTTCTTTCTTTTTCCAAACAAGGAAAATGTTGCTGCTGACATAAAGGTTATTTGGAAACCTTAAATTTGAAAATCATTGCAAAAACAGAAAATTCATGGATCACATTTGTTTTTATTTTTTCTCCTAGGATAATCACTTCCTAGTCTGAGACCTTTACTTTTTTTTCATTCTCTTTTAGAATAAATGTTTCCTAGTCTGAACAGTATTTTTTTCTTTCACTTGGGATATATATACTTCTTAGTTTGAGACATTTATTATTTTGAAGCTTACCATTACTAATTACTTACAAAACTTTTCTGGTGCAAACTGGGGCTAAAAAGAAATATTGTGATGATTCCATTTGATGATTCTATATAGCAGGACCCTCCTCATAATAGGACTCACAGGACCCTCCTCATAATGGGATTAACAGGACCCTCCTCATAATAGGACTTAGCGTAGCAGGATCCTCCTAAACAATGAGACTTAGCGTAGTAGGACCCTACTAAACAATGGGAATTAGCGTAGTAGGACCCTCCTAAACAATGGGAACTAGAGTAGCAGGACCCTCCTAAACAATGGGAAGTAGAGTAGCAGGACCCTCCTAAACAAAGGGAATTAGCGTAGCAGGATCCTCCTAAACAATGGAAAGTAGAGTAGCAGGACCCTCCTAAAAAATGGGAAGTAGAGTAGCAGGACCCTCCTAAGCAATGGGAATTAAAGTAGCAGGGCCCTCCTAAACAATGAGAATTAGTGTAGCAGGACCCTACTAAACAATGGGAATTAGTGTAGTAGGACCCTCCTAAACAATGGGAATTAGAGTAGCAGGACCCTCCTAAAGAATGGGAACTAGAGTAGCAGGAGCCTCCTAAACAATGAGAACTAGAGTAGCAGGACCCTCCTAAACAATGGGAATTAGAGTAGCAGGACTCTCCTAAACAATGAGAATTAGCGTAGCAGGACCCTACTAAACAATGCGAAGTAGAATAGCACGATCCTCCTAAAAAAACAATGGAAATTAGCGTAGCAGGACCCTCCTAAACAATGGGAAATAGAGTAGCAGGACCCTTCTAAAAAATGAGAATTAAAGTAGCAGGACCCTTCTAAACAATGGGAATTAGAGTAGCAGGACCCTAGTAGGACCCTAGCAGGACCCTCCTAGATAATGAGATTAACAAGACCCTCTTACATAATAGGATTTGGTTACTTTCTCCTAGGATAAGCACTTCCTAGTTTGAGACCCTTTTTTTTTTCTCCTAGGATAGACACTTCCTAGTCTGAGTTTATATTTTTAATTCACATTCGCAAATAACTCACAAAAATTTTCCAGTGAAAACTGGGGAAATTATTTTTTTTTGTATTTCTTTTGTTTGTGATGGTTTTCAGGTTTCTTCAAGCGCTACATGGATTTGAAATTCAAGAACATAGTTTCAATTTTTTTCAAAATGATCAATCCAATGATTGCGAAAATCCAATTCTTCAATGCATGTAGCAGCCTAACCTCCTGAAACCCACTTCTATTCAGCTACTGATCAACAAAACAAGCAGTCATTCAAGAACATTTTCAATTTGTCATGTTGAAGAGTGCCAAAAACTCACTCTAAGTGGCAAGTTGAGCCTCAAATTCATTCAAGATCAAGATACTCCCAAAAAATCAAGGTGATATCTCAAAGTGAAGACTCAGGAGAAGCTGCTTAGATAGGAGCTTGTAATTTATTTTCCTTTTGACTATTAGTTTTCATTTTTTTTAATTGAAAGGATCGGATAGGAACCGCAACCTGGAGCCTCGATGGAACCTCACTCAACCTCCAACTCATCACCTCATCTCCTTGAACTACACGTGACCTGATTCCCTTATAACCCGGGATATATAGGATGTCCAAACACAAGACTCGGTCGCACAAATTTTTCCTTCAAATACAAGTCCGGTCAAAATTTATCACGTTATCTACTTCTTTGTCTGCAAACTCTTCGTGCTTTTAGTCAAAGAGGGGCAAACTGTAGACACGTAATTTTTGACCGAACTTGATGTTTTACACAAATTTTAGTGGTTAAATATTTCTTTTACTTTTAAATTAAATATTTTTCTTTTATCATATTTTAGTAAGTTTAGTGTAAAAATATTTGAAAACCACAAAAATAGAGTCATGTTTTAAGTTAAGTTTTGTTTTCAATTTATTCAAAAGAGAAGAAAATGTTCAAAAAATGTATGTTTTCTTTTAATGTATATTTAATAAATAAACTAGTGTTTCGTAATTATATTTTTAATTAGCTATTTAAATTTTCTTAAATTTATAGTAATTTAAAATAATTAGTTAGTAATTTTAGTTATTATATTTATATTTATATATACTACACACTACTCCACTACCCCACTTCCTCACTCCACATCTACCCACTTCCCTCACACTACACTACTACGCACACGTCTATACATACTACTACAACACAGCACACATACACCTATATTAACACACCCAAACGAACAACATGAAAGAAAAAAGAAAAAAAAGACGTACAGAGACAGAAAAACAAAGGAAAAAAAAAAGAGAAAAAAGGCAACATACAATTAGTAAACATAACCAAAATACCAAATTATTTTTCTTCAAACGCACATAGTGACAAACGCACTGGAAAAAAAAAAGAAAATAAAAAAGAATACACTATACATTCATACCAAAAGATACTCGTACGTATAGAAAAAGAAAATCAAAACATCAAAACACTTTTTAATTCTTTCCAACCACACACTTAGAGGTTGAGTTCAAGGTTTGCTTTCGTGGTTTCAAGTTCGTGGCTCCTTATTAGGATTGTTTCCTTTTCGTAAATTGAATTTTCGCAAGAGGTACCATTTAATCTTCATTGTATAATTTGATTTCGTTATCATACAATATGTGATTCTAATATCATGAAGTTGCTCAAAGTTATGTATGTTTAATTTTAGCATTATAATATGGAAATATATATGAACCTTTTATATCATTAAATTTAGAAACAAAGTTGTATAACTTGTGATTATTTGTTTTGGTGCTTGTGCCTTATTAATTTTGATAAATTATCTCTTGAGGTGTGTTCAAATAAGTGATAAGTTATTTTTGTGCAATAATATGGGTGTTGTTTTTATATTTTGAGTGCTAACTTAGTTCTTTTGTCTTAATAAATAAATATATAAAATAAAAACTGATAAGAAAATTTCAACAATGAGTAATAACTATTGCGCACATGTTTACGATGAAATAATATTATTATTATTATTACTATTATTATTGTGATCGGTGGTAGTTCGGCACCACTTGATTCACGCTTAAAAATTGGCAGACTAATTTTGTAGGCAAATTTAGATACGCTAAAAATGGTTTCAATTAAGAATGTGGTTACACATATTCTTTGAAACACTTAAAAGAAATTCAAGAATGCGCTGGCGCACCTTGACCAAATTGTTTAATAATTAATTTTTAGTAATTCAAATCAAGAGGTGTAAATTGAGATTATTAGGTGTGAGGTACTCGAGAGAAAAAGACAGTTATGCCTCTAAATGTCAAGACCAAGAATACGGTTACGCATCTAGGTTCAGACTAATAAAAATTCAACAATAAGACAATAAGCAAACCATGGTCTATAATAATGAATCCAAAATAATAATAATAACAATTTAGCATAAGTATAAGTCAATAAAAGCGACCACGCTAGAACCACGAGACTCGAGGGATGCCTAATACCTTCCCCTCGGTCAACAGAATTCCTTACCTGAATTTATGTTTCACACATCAAAATAAAGAGTCATTTCCTTTTGGTTAGGGATTAAAAAGAAAAGGTGACTTGGAACACCATAACTCAATTACAAGTGGTGACTCCAATAAAAAAAATCCCTAATTAATACTGTCACTTAAATTGGAAACCCCTTCTACCGCTGTGCGCAAAAAGGGGTGTGACAGATGCTATGAAAGTGTATAGGAGACCCTTCTCGAGTTGTCCTTGTTGAGGATGTTCATATCACAAAGGAGTTGTCCTATAAGGAAACTCCAGTTTCAATATTAGATCGACAGAAGATGTGGCTTCTGTAAAAGTATAGTGGAGAAACAAGAATAGGGAAGAGGTGACGTGGGAAGCTAAGGATGGCATGATATCCAGATATCCATAGTTGTTTTAGATTCCACAATGGTAGCAATATCAGTTATGATTAGCACTGTGAGGTAGGATACCCATTTAGTCTTTTCATTGTTGCTTATTATTTTTGTTGTTGTGTTGTTGTGTTGTTGTTGTAGTTTGCTCGTACTAGTATTGCGGAGCTATGGTGCTTATTTATTTATATCGTCCTGTGAGGTGCTTAGGTTGGGATCTACTGCATTTTAGGTTGCTGGATATTCATGGCTATAGAGGACATTTTGCCAAAATTTTGGCAACTACTAAGACCATAACCTCATGGCTTAGATTCTTCATTCGAGGACGAATGTTTCTAAGGGGGGAATGATGTAACACCTCTACTTTTTGGAATGCTAACTTAACTTGTATCTTCATAGAAAGACTAACAATGATTAATATATAAGTAAGGATGTGATTCATATTTTATGTTCTCGAGTGTCACATCTTATTTTTTGAATTTAAGTGAGTTTAGTAATAAAAGTTGGCAAAAGTTATGGCAAGTTCCCTTTTAAAGATTTCTATTAAAATTTAGTGCAAATGTCTCGGAGGTTTTCTCCCAATATAAGAAGAGTTGAGGGCCCACAATATATCGAATTGAAGGGTCTATGAGTCTAGTTTCTGATGCATTAAACCATTCATTCATGCGACATCAGAATAGAGAGATATTAACATTTTTATACCGACAGCGCAACAAAGGCGGCTAGTGGGTCCCCTAGGTCGGTGGAACCTTTTAAGTTAGCATCTTCTTATTTTTTTCATTCCAGCTCATACGAAACCCATAAAAATCATAGAATTACTACTCCAATCATTCTTTTGTGTTCATATCTCTTCTTGTCTCTTTATAAAAAATTTCCCTACGTTGCAAGCTCATTGTTTTGTTATAGTGTTCATGGTGAATTGTGTGGTGTAGCTCCGTGGAGGCTGTGGCAGCAGGGTTTTTTTCAGTGGTTGAAGTTTCGTCAGGTGTTTTGGTCTTGTAAAGAAAGGTAGGAATCATCTTTTATCAAGTTATGGATATCTTAAGTCTTGGATAGTAAGTTACGATAGGAATCCTTATTGAATGTCAAATTGTCATAGTAATTCTTGTCCTTAATTATTGATTGATTTTACATTTTTTTAGTGTTGTAGTGGTGTGGACAGAGGTATTATTCAGCATAAACTATAAAGAAAAAGGTATGTTAATGTTGTTCCTTTGTTCGGCATGTTTCCTTAAAGCTTGGGAGTGATACAATAGGGTTGTTAGTGTTGGTGATACTATAGATATAATTGTGAGTGGTTGGCTGATTGAGTTGTCACAAAACTTCATTTTAGGGACTCATAATCTTTTGAGAACAACCCTACGTTAGAAATGACCAGGGCATTATTTATATATATTGTTTATAGCTAAATTGCTCGTCTTTAGCCTATTGAATTGTTTGTTATCTCCCTTGGCACTATTGTGGTTAGATGCTGAGCTATGGACAGCCTATAGAGGGGGGGGGGGGGTATGATGTTGGCTAAGTGGACTATGTTATAGTCTAAGAGGGCTACGTGTTTCCTACAAGGATATATTGATGCCAAAGAGTGTTATGTGTTGCCTACGGGCCTACTTTAATGCCAAAGAAGGCTATGTTTTGCCTACGAAACTATGTTGATGCAAAAGAGGTCTATGTGCAGCCTACTAAGCAATGTTGTTACCTAAGAGGGCTATGCACTACCTACGGGGAAATATTGTTACCTAAAAGGGCTATGTGACTTCTTACAAAGACAAGGGGATACCAATAGAAGTATGTAGATTGATTTTGAAGCTCCTCGACTTAAGGGGGCCTAGGTAGGTGGTATGTAGTTTGTAGCTGTCGAGCTTATGGGAACTTGGATAGGTTTATGTTTGATTATTTTTGTATATTTTGATTCAGTAGTGGGTTAGCATGCTTATCTAAATTTTGATTTTCTTACCTGATTTCTTTTGGTATATTATGATACTTGCTTATTTATTCTATCACCTTTCATACTAAGTACATTATTTTGTACTGATGCCCCATTGCCTGGGGAGGAGCTGCATTCATGCCTGAAGGTCCCGACAGATGACTCGATAGACCTCCACAACAGCACGGTTGAGTTCCTATAGGTTGGATACCCCCTTTCCTCCGGAGCTGCCAGAGTTTAAAGGTTTGTTGGATTTCATTGTCTATAGTTTAGGGTAGGTCGGTGCCCTGTCTCGACAAAGTCTTACTACTCTTAGAGGCTAGCAAACTAGTGTGTCGGGCTATATAGACACGTTGTTATCCACGTTGGCCTTGTTTGTTTATTGGCCAAAGTTTGGTGATGTTTTGGTTTATTGTCTTGATACATAGTATTTTGTTGTTTCTGTATAGAGATAATGGCAACTTTGATAGCCCATATAGCGTTTACATTTTCCTAGATATCATGGTGTCCTCGACGGCCCAAACAGGATTTATGTGCTACCTAGTATTTCTTATGAATTGTGGCAAGAGTTATATTCTTTATATGGCTGTTGACAGGGGCCTTGCAGCCAATGTCATATTTTTTAAGCCGAGATATACTTATTTGTTTTCTTAAATATGTGTGGCTTCTCCGTGCCATTATAAAATGGCTAAGTAGGGTCTACTAAGGTCCAAGATTTGGCATTACGTGCCAGTTGTTCTCCTTGAGTTGGGGTGTGAGAATATCTTTGCCGATTTCTATTTCTCTCTTAGGAAGGACTTCGGGAAGATCATCTGGAAAGACCTCTGGAAACTCACTCACCACTGGAAGTGACTGAATAGGCAGTGTTTCAACACTAGAGTCATTAACTCGAACTAGGTGATAGATCCACCCCTTAGAGACTAACTTTCGATCCGTAAGGTATGAAATGAATCAACCCTTAGGCAATGCTGAACTACTCATCCACTCTTTAGCTGGATCATTTAGAAACTAGAACTTTACTACTCGAGTTCTACAATCAACTGAGACATAGCAAGCATGAAGCTAGTCCATACCTAGAATAACATCAAAGTCCACCATATCTAGCTCAACTAAGTCATCCATGGTGTCCTAGTTATTGACAAAGATGGTACAATCATGATAGAATCTTTACGCTAGAATAGAATCACCAACGAGTGTGGAAACACTGAAAGGCTCAAGAAGTTGTTCTGGGGATATGTTGAACTTCATGGCTACATACTGAGTTACGAACAACAAACTCGCTCCGGGAACAAGCAAGGCTTAAACATCATAAATAAAGACTTTACGCATACCCGTGACAACAATTGGTGAGTTTTCCTGATCGTTGAAACTAGCTATAGCATACAGACGGTTCGTACCCCTCTTTTCCCTGAAGTAGCTCCTCTTTAGGAACTTCTATCTACTAGAGCTGCTGAAGAAGATTGGACTTTATTTCCCCCATTACCCTTCATATTCTTGGGGCACTCTTTAGAGAAGCGACCCGTCCTCCCACACTTGTAGTAAATATATGTGCCAATACGAAACGCTCCCGGATGGAGCTTACCATTCTTACCATAGAGTGGGTTTCAAGGGAACCCTTGTGCTTCACTGCCCTGCGTATGAGAACCCTGAACTCTGAAATTTTAGGAGTTCTGATTCCTGTAATCATTCATGTTCCTTGGTGTAGGAGAACTAGCTGACTAGATGGAGTAGGTCCAGATAAGCTCTGCTGAAAAGATGATCGATTCATGTTCCCAGTGTTCTGTTAGACGGACTCATGACCTGTTATGTTATCCCTCTTGCTACGGAACTCTTCTTTGTCCTTCAGCATGTCTTCCATAACCGGCTGCACATGAATCATAAGCCTAGCTATGTCCCTGTCTCCTATTAGCATAGTCGTCTTACCTTCCTTACTCAATTAGCGGGATAGTCCAAACACGAACATGCGCATTCTGCTTCTCATATCAACTAGCATCTCTAGATCATAGTGGGATAATTGAGTGAACTTGAGGTTGCACTCTTGCGCACTCATAGATTCTTGTTTCAAAGTTAGAAATTTTCTTACCTTCGCTTCCCTTAGCTCGTGGGGAAAGAAACGTCGTAAGAAGTCATCTTCAAACACAACCCAAGTCAATTATGGTTCCACATCGACCATGTTCTTCTTCCACTGATCAAGCCAAATCCTAGAAAGCCCCTTGATCTGGTAAGCAACCAACTCCACACGCTCAGCATCAACAACATGCATGACCTCAATCACTTTCTGAAGTTCATCCACAATGTTTTATGGGTCCTCATTGACCTTTGACCCAGTGACCTCTGAGGGACTCATTCTCAGAAACTCTCGAACTCTAGATGCATCATTCCCATCTTGATGTTCGTTTCCTTGGCGACCAACCTGTGTTGTCACCACTTGAGTCAACATCTGAATTGCATTTTTGAATTCAACAATGGTGACATCTCCCTGAGGTGGTTGCACGCCCAATTCATTAGGAACCTTTTTATCTTGAGGATCAACATTCCTCCATGCAGGATGTCCTCGAACGGGTCTCAGTGGAAGCATGATCTAAAAGATAAACGCAAGCACGAATTAGAAAGAAGCTTTTATAGAGTTGAACTCTATCGTACGAAAAAGGAGTAGAAGACAGTGAAGTATTTCCTAAATATTGTAGCCTCCTAATTATAGATGTGGCGCACTTCACACCGAGAAAAATGACTCTACATTCACGGCCTCATAGACATCCTTGGACTCTTGAACTCTGGGCTCTAATACAAAAGTTTGTTACGACCGACCCTACACCCTGGATGTGACTAGCACTCGAGAACCATTTATGATCCCCAAGCGAACACTTGGACTGGCTACATGACATACATGAGATTAAACAATAAGCGGAAGCTTAAATAGGTGAACAATTAGACATTTAAGAAAAGTCTTCACAATACTGTCTTGCAAAATATTTAACATGAATCATGAGTTAAACAAAACATCCTGAGAAAATACTAGGAACAACTAATTCAGTCTATCTATGAAGTCTCTAACAATGTAAGATAGGTGTTGGGACAAGACCCACGACACCTCCAAAAGCTACTAACTAAAAGGAAATGGAGTCTCCTTGAATCAAAGAGGCCTCACTAAAATTTGTCTGCCAATGAATAGTGATCTCAACGAAATTCCTATTGATTATCCTGAGTACATGTATCTTCATCATGAAATGATGCAAATCGAATGACGTCAGTACATTAAATGTACTGGTAAGTGATAAGGTCAGAATAAACAACTTACTAGCTTGAATGACTGCCAACAACATAACTAGATCAATACATGAAAATGAAATGAAAACCATTTAAGCTTTACAACATAATATACAATGAAAACAACATGAAAGTAATATACGTTACTTGTGGGGAGTTTCTCTAACCGACAATCATTACCATGAGCCTAGTTAGAGAAAATAATATCGTGACTATGGATCCATCTAATATGTCTTCTTAGAGGTAGTAAAGAGTCGCATTAAGAATCAATGTTATCCTATCCTACACTGGCTATGTAGTTCTGTGGGACTTCCGAATCATAAAAATCTCTAACCCAATTCGGTGCTCAATTCTACTCCCAAAACATTTGATATAACTTTATGCTTAATTTACCCATTAAAATGAATGAACTTCTTACTTGATTGAAATACTTTTCAAAACATGGAACGTGTTTACATTCTTGAAAACATGCACTTATGAGCTTATCTTTCAAGTTCAATATTCAACATAGGTACATTAGTGTATATATTTATATATATATATAAAGAACATTTGAAACTCTTAAGTGTTCATGAAATAGAACCTTTGAATTTTCCTCTTTACTTTACTTTGATTTTAAAATGTGAATTTAAAAAATATGATTAGGGTTTATATAGGATCTCTCAATGATTAATGGAGTCTTAGATAGCTGGTAATATGAAGAGAGAAAAGACCTGATTCAAAGGAACGCATACGGGACGAAGAACGGAGGCGAAAGGCGCCTGACACCCTTGGCGCATCAGTGGCGCGCCACGCCAACCCTCATTTAACTGGGATTTGTATGGGATGTACTGTAGGCATAGGGCGCCAGCCCCCTAATGCTCTGGCGGAGCGCTTCCCCATCCCAAACCCAGAAAACTGGATAATCTTTTCTTGCTCAATTCAAGGCCTAATTCATCTAGAATCGAATGATTTCCTCCAAAAATAGTTTGGAATCATAAACCCAATAAAATAGATCTCAAAATTCATCAAGAAAATCACTCATTCGTAAAACCCTCACCTCAAGAACTAAACAAGACTCCATCGAAAACAAATAAAGTAAAACCTCAAGACTTCCTTAAGAACCTTTACATAAAGGATTTCATGGACAGTGTAATGAACAAAATACATGCTTGGCATGATGATTAAAAAATCCATCACTATGAGAAACCTCACGTACCTCGAAAGAACTAAGTTCTTGACATTTTCCCCAAATCCTTGAAGCTCTTGAAACCTCCTATTTTCTCTTCTTGAACTTTGCCCAAACTTTCTTGAACGTTTTTTAAAAAATTAAAAACTAATCTCAAGCAGCTTAGACCCCTATTTGGGTGATTAAAACATTTAGGCTTAGTGAGGTAAGGAAAAGACCAAAATACCCCTCTTTAAAATGGATGAAAATGCCCTATCTAGAGAGTCTACACTCAAATAGGTATAACTCCTTCATCCAAACTCGAATTTTAGCAAACTTGGCGATGTTGGAAAGAGGACTCCAAGACCTTTGATTTTATACCTCATTGGACACCTAACACATTTTGTATTGAAAGTTATGATCGTTTGAATTTGACCCCAAAACTTAAAATTTAAAGAGTAACTTTTACAAATCTCAATTTAGTTATTTCTCATTTAGCTATTTCTAATACCGAGGTGTTACAAATATCATTCAATCTGGCATATCATTAAAGTGGTGGACATTCTGGTATTGAGAACACCTATAGGAAGCTAGTTTCTTTGTTGTACTAAAAGGGGTTAAGAGATGATGTGCATGCTTATGTCAAGGTATGTAATATATGCCGAAGACACTTATTATTACAATGTTTCCTACTCTAGGATTCTATAGCAACTAAGTTTGCTTTCATAGACGAACTTATTGATTCCAATGGGAAAACACTTATAGGGTTGGTAGTGGATAGGGTGAGAAAGCATGTCCATTTTGTGTGTCTACCTTATTCTTACTTAGCTCATAATATGGATCAGTTTATTCTTAGAAAATATTTACAAACTACATAAATTGTCTGAAAACATTGTGAGTGATAAAAATCATGTGTTTACAAGCAAAGTTTGGGAAAAAGTTATTTGCAATGTTAGGGGTGACTCTCAACACTTTCACTACATATCACCGACAAATCTATTGTGGAATT
Organism: Solanum gracilifrons; assembly: GCA_029582605.1. Classification (NCBI taxonomy): domain Eukaryota; kingdom Viridiplantae; phylum Streptophyta; class Magnoliopsida; order Solanales; family Solanaceae; genus Solanum; species Solanum gracilifrons. Next base: position 79,366 of record JAJOOH010002043.1, on the reverse strand, counting down.
GTTCAATGATAGCAGATTGGTGTTGGTGATTAAATATCTCTATTTTGGGATCCTCGATTACTAGCATTTAATATCATTTTATGCTGTAAGGTTGGTGATTCAATCAGTATCCCTGTATTGATTGATTAGGGGCTTGTAGACATTAAAGTTTTATGTTCAAATTATGCAAATGATTCAATAATTGGAATATGAATATGTGATGCTTTTTATCTCAATTTTAATCTGGTTTTTGTACTTGTGCTTGGAATAACTGCATTCCGGGCTATGATGATTTTTGCAAATACCCAAATGTTCTCTATTTTTCTCTTCTCACACATATGGTGTCCAATTTCCTGTTTTTTGGGCTATTGGCTGCACTGAATGCATTAAACTATTTATATAGAGTCCAAGTGTCAGCTTATTTCTAGCTCATTTAACAGACACAACAAACTACAATCTAACTAACTAACTAACTAACCACTTGATTAATGTTAAATAACAGCTTAACTAACTGCTTACAAAAGATGACTAAGGTGCAAAGTAGAGGAACTTCAGGGACTGTTGTGCAAGTTGTCAACTCCTCAACACTTCTAAAAAGAAGATTATACTCGCAACAAATGCCCGAGATATTGCAAGATCACTTGTCACTTAGTTGGGTTGTTATTTTGTTGCACATTATATATTAAAGTTTGAAATACAGATATGACATTTCATCCATTAAAATTATCTTCAATCACTAACAGGATATTTTCGTCAAACTAAAATTACTGAGAAAATTGAACTTAAGACAAAACTGATTTTTATCAATCATCTAACTGTGAAAGATTTTTCATTAGCACAGGAACAAGGCTACATTCTTTTAAGTCTTCATTTCCATTTTTCTATATAATCAAAGTTGTTGGCTGCTAAACTGTTGGGCCATGGCCTTTAGAGAAAGATGCATAACCCTCTGGACAAATACCTGCATTTAGCGTAAATGACGGTTGTAAGTAAACTGCCTTAAGTAAATCATATTATGGCAGTTGAAATTCCTATTTGCAAGATATAATATCAAAACTAAAATGATAAAATCCATAGAATGCTCTTCTTGAGCCATTTATAATAGTTCAACCAACATATTCTTGTTTGCTTTGTTTACGCTATTTTTTGAATCATAAGTTGAACTAACAGCAGTAGTAATATCTTTGCTCTTTGTGCAGAAATGAGCATAAACCAGGTTCGTCAAGAGACAATTAACAAGAATTTCTCTTTTTTTCTTTTAATAACAAAAGGTGTCAAGGATACTCGAGTATTTCTTTAACAGCTTGGGGATTATCATTAAGCCTGTTCCTTTGAGCATATGTCAATCCCATATGAAATAACTAAGACCCCTCTTCAGTTTCAAAATCTGATCCCTATTTCAGTCTGTCATATCTGATCCCCATTTTTATTCCCTCTGAAAGCCTGAATCTTTCCCATTTTGTAGTCGTCTCCTGGCCCTTGTTACATTCCCCTAAAAGGCAAAGATAAATTTAAGGCATTTCTTACATTCTTAGATTTTATCAAAGGCGATTTGAGTGATGTTGACGAAGTTTTAAATTCCTATTGTATCTGGTTCTTCAATAGAGTTTGTTGAAGTACAATCCTCATGACTAAATATTTCCCTGACTTCCACTCTTTGATAGCAGAGTGACGTGTATAACTTTGAAGCAGGAGCTTATATGGTAATGGTAAATTCATAACTGGTAAATTATCAATGTCTATAAGCAATCACTATATTGTGTTTCAGTCATAAGTGTGTCCATCAGCTCCAACAGAGGGGTCTTGAATCACTTCCTATGAAGCAAAGAGAATGAAGTAGTCTTTATCAACACTCATCGTAAAAGACCTTGGTATAATAGCCCTTTCCGAGAAGACCTAGACATCATAAATCTTCACAAGTCTCAAAACGGTATTCAACATTTAATGCACACAAGAAAGATCACACTACATGGAAGAGACAACAAATCATACAATCCAAGTCTACATTCGTGCTTTCAAGCATTTCATCAATAAATCAACAAGGGTAACAATAAGGCAATTCACATCATCATGTTCATCACATAGCCCTTTTCATGTCAACCCTTTTTTATTCATTTAGATGTATCAACTGACAATTAAACCCTTCACCTTATCCCCATTAATCCCAACACACAAGCAACGAATGAAGTACACGTATTCTACTAGAATACAAGGTTTATGAGATTACTTCCCTTGAATCAAATAATTAATCACTCTAAGTTTTTATTCTTCCCCTTCCAAATCACATCCAAAGCCACACAATCTTTTTACAAACAAGTACTCTCTATTAATTTCTGAAAAACAACAATAGCCACATCAATTCTATTGAAAAATGAGTCAATCAACACAAAACCCAATTCTAAAAATAAAGTTCAAATCCAAAATTTAATACTTGAAAGCAATATTCATGGATTTAGGAACTCACGAAACTCAAGCCATGACGGCGTAACATAATAGGGAAGTTTCGGTTCCCATGAACCTAAATGTGTGAAACGGCGCATCTAGAGTGAGGGACTTCACTAGAATGAATCCCCCAGAGTTCCATGGCTCTAAGGTTGAGGAAGATTTCAAGAGTTCTGTCACACCCTGAGGCTACCCCCTAGACGTGGACACGGGACCTAGGATCATGGGTGACCCCAAGCTAACCCTGCTGGCATATCATAAATATACTAAAGCAACTGAATCAATAAATATTGTGCGGAAGCTAAATCATATAAATAATCTGAAATGGTGGGGAATCTAACTATGTCTGAAATAAGCCTCTAAACTGACTATAAGTACTGGGACATTCCCAAGCTAAATCTAGAAAAATTGAAAACTAAGACAAAAATAGAAAGATAACATGTCAAATGTCCTCGAAGAATGAGGACTCACCACTGATGCTGCTGAACTGAAGATTGGGAACCGACCTATGCGTGATCTGACTACTGGGGACTTGAAGCTACATCACGAGAAGATGTAGCGCAGAGTATGCGACAATACTTGAAAGTTACTGAGCATGCAAGATAGAATAAAGCTGAACAATAACATAACTGAACAAGCAATAAAGCAACGATATAATCTGACCATGATAAGAATACGGAAAATACTAAACATGATAAAACTGAATGCAATGACCCAGTTTATAACATTTTAAGACTGAATACTAAACTGTACTGATAACATGGTCAATGCAATAGAACCTTACTAAATTGTGGGAGCTACTAATAACCGACATAAAACCACATCAGCTAAATATGGAGTCTAATGTATATTCCCCATCGAGAGGACCCAATATACCTTGCCAGAGGTATAGAGGCATGCTAGCGTGATCACTAAATGATGCCCACGGAGGGAACTTACAACCTATGGGGCACGTAGTTCTGGGACTTGAGGGTGACTGACCCTAGTCCACTCGGTATTAAGCTTCTCCTAATTGATTAAGTAATTAACAAGTTATGACTGAAATTCTGTAATATTGGATAGCTCAAAATACTGACATGTTCACTAAAAAAGCAACATTTATATAATGATAATGAAACATTTAATTATGAGGCATGTTTAACTGAAATATCTGGCCTAACATGTGTAATTCATGAAATAAAAGTACTACATAGCTAGGGTTCTGAATTTATGAAGGTATCTACGCAAAACCATACTAAAATCAAGATAATATGATTAGGAGCATTAAACCAACTAATTAATAATGATCTACTGAAATTCTAGAAACCCTAAGTCTAGATAATATTAAGGGAATCAAGAATTTGACTAAATTCTAGGGACCTAATGGGCGAAAGGAACCCACTAGTGAAATCCCACATACCTGGTGATGAATTTCACAGAGAAATCTTTCAATTTCAGAGCTTAAACTGATGAAAACCTATTGCGTTCTTGGACTAGGGCTTGGTCGACTCTTCCTCCATCTACGTTCTAATTTTTCTATGTTTTTGGTGAATTATTTGCTTAGGGTAGATTCTAGTTAAGTAACTAGGCTAAAACTAACCAAAAATACGTAGTTTAGGGGTCCAACACGTAAGGAAAAGATCAAAAGACCCCTGACTTAACTGTTGTGGGGGTCACTGACGGACGGGACCGATGGACTGTTGATCGACTGACGATTTGTGCTGCTCAACCATCGCTAGGGTTATAGGGGTTGAAAACCGAGGTCTGATCCACAGACACGGACCATGGTCCGTGACCTGACCTATGGTCCGTAGGTCCGGTCGTGGGTCGACTCTTAGAAACATTTTATGGACTTTCTGTGAAAGGGTCACATGTGGTGAACCACGGACTTGCAAGACGGACCGTGGGTCCTCCTACGGTCCATGGATGGTGCCCGTGGTTGCCACCTGCAGCACCTGAAATTTGCAATTTGGTCTGTTCTAGCATACGGGATGTTACATTATGTCCCCCTTGGTAACATTCGTCCTCAAATAAAGATTAAACTAGCTGAAATGGAGGGAGAGAGCAACAACCTCTACCACTAAACACTGGAAACTGATTTTTGACTGAACTAAGTTCCAAGAACATGCAAATATGCTGAAAATACAAACTCAACTGAAGGAACAATAGACGCTAGGTCACCAACACACTTCTTCAACAACGAAATGTGAAAAACCAGATGCACTGCTGCTAGTTTTTTTGGCAACTCTAACTCATAAGACACTTTACCAACCCTTTTCAAAATCTTGTAAGGGCCTACATATCTAGGACTGAGCTTCCCTTTCTTGTCAAATCTCATCACCCCTCTTATAAACAACACTTTCAGGAAAACTGAATAATCAACTTGGAACTCTAGTTCCCTTCTCCTTACATCTACATAGGATTTCTGGCGACTGTGGCTGTCTTATGTCTATCTCTAATGAGTTGTACTTTCTCCATAGCATCATGAACTGAATCTGGCCCTATCAAGGCTGCTTCACCTACTTTAAACCAACCAACTGGTGATCTACATCTACTCTCATATAATTCCTCATAAGGGGCCATCTGAATGCTAGAATGGTATCTATTATTGTAGGCGAACTCTATAAGAGATTGTAATGGGTAAATTGGGAATAAAGTTATATCAAATCTTTTGGAAGTAGTATTGAGCATCGAATTGGATTAGAGACTTTTATGATTCGGAAGTCCCATAGAACTACGTAGCTTGCATAGAATAGGATAGTTATGATTCTTCATGCGACTCCTCACAGCCTCTATGAACGCTAATTAGATTGATCCATAGTCACAATATCATCCTATACCCCGGCAAAGTATAGGATGGTCCTGGCGACGTGAGGTGAAACGTTGTATCATTTCTAGGTACATAGTAATTGGTGTCGGTTAGAAAAACTCCCACAAGTAAAGTATATTATTTTCATGATGTTTTCATTGTATATTATGTTGTAAAGCTTAAATAATTTTTATTTCATATTCATGTATTGATCCAGTTATATTGCTTTCAGTCATTCAAGCCAGTAAGTTATTTACTCTGAACCTTAGCACTTACTAATACATTCAATGTACTGACGTCATTCGACCTGCATCATTTCATGATGCAGATTCAGGTACTCAGGATCATCAACATGCGTTTTGTTGAGAGAACTATTCATTTGTAGATAAATTTTTGTGAGGCCTCTTTGCTGCCACGAGACTCTATTTCCTTTCAGTTAATAGCCTTTGGAGGTGTCGTGGGTCTTGTCCCGACAACTACCTTACATTGTTAAAGGCTTCATAGATAGACTAAATCAGATGTTCCCAATATTTTGCTCAAGATGTTTTGTTTAATTCATGATTCATGTTAAGTATTTTGCAAGACATTATTGCAAAGAATTTTCTTAAATGTCTAATTGTTCACCTATTTAAGCTTCTACGTATTGTTTAGGCCAAGGGTTTGCTTGGGGAAATGGTTCTTGAATGCTAGCCATGTAGAAGGTGTAGGCTCGGGTCATGACAGTACATAACAACCACAGATGGTTGTCCAAAGGTATGGTCCTTGAACCCCAATGACGATTGTACAAGATGGTTCGTGGTTGGACTTATGGACCACAAGTCCAACCGTTGGTGAAGGTCCGACAGTTATTTTTTTAGGGCATTTTGGCATTTTGGTCTTTTCCCTAATATTTCTCTTTCTAAGGAAGAAGAAGAAGACCTACGGTTCCATTCAAGTCTCAAATTTCACCATATATTTTGGGCTTTGAACTCCAAGGTATGATAATGTTCACGTATGAATCTCTTTCCTACATAGGGTTCCTGAAATGCCCAATTTTGTAAAGTTAGATTCCCCAATCAAACTATGGTTTTTATTCAATTGTCATGGGTTCTGTTGAATGTTGATCTAATTGATTGTTTTATGCCTTTTATGCCTGAATTGAAGTAATTGCATTTTCTTATGTTGAATGCCTAACCCATGATTTCTAGACTATGATGATATAATGTGGGTTTTGAACTACCTAAGATGAATTTATGAAGCTATGCATGTTTCTTTATGAGATTGATTAAAATGATTTTTGGATGCTTTGAGAGTGAAGTATTAATGTTGTTGTTGTTGTGAAAGGATTTCTTACATACTACTAAAAATGAATGTGAAAAGATTTTATCAACTAAACATTGAATCAATATTGAGGAGCTATTCTGATGAATTATAGCTTAGATTGGCTACTTGATTATGTATTTCCATGGATAATAAGATGACTATGACTAATGACTTATGCTTCGCACCGAGAGGATATTGAGATGGAAGTTGTCTCGTACTAGAGGTGAAGTTTCCAGTAGAAATCTCCCTATCCCATAACTGTGACACCATAGATTTATCTTAGATAAACATTAGCTAGTGGATCCACTTAAGCTAAAAGTTTATGTTTCTTACCTTGGCTATTAAGGACATTTTTGTATGGTGTAGGATAGACACCGGTTTCCATGTTATAGCTCATATGGTTTATATTTCTATTAATGGCTACTTCCTATAATAATGAACTAAGATTACTTCTAAAAGTGTCTCACATGAGTTTTAAAGATGATTTAACTTTCATTGACCATGATCACGATTTATGTTTTCTATACTTTATATATTATGGTTTATCTTGGTCATTGCATGTCATGTAAAGTACTTTGGCATGATTTCATAACTCTTATGCATTGCTATCATACCTGGTACATTCTATCTACTAACGCATACTCTTTTCTACATTATTTCAGTAATGTAGGTATCTTGCTCCTACCTCCCATACTCATGGCTAGTTGGAACTTTGTAGCTATTGAAGATTAGTGAATCGTTATGTTCTGAGGACCAAGACCCTTTATTACTTTATGTATATACATTTTGGATGTTGTATGTGATGTATGGGTTACGTCCCAATTATTCTTTAATGTAATATATGGTTTTGAGACTATGTTAGACTTTCGCTACATTTTGTCAAACTCTTTTGATATAAAAGTGTCTTTTGAACTCTTTAATTCTATTATCTTGTATGAGGTATGCTAAGTGGCTTGTGTAGGGCCTCTTGTGGTCCATTACACCATGTCACGTCTGGATTGTTTTTTCAGTCATGAAAAACTTGGTATTAGAGAAAAAGGTTTATAAAAGTCCTAGGAAGTCTCTAAGACACGTCGAGTATTGTCTTGTTCAGGAGTGTGAAGCGTGTCACATTTAGAAATACGAGGCTATAAGATGATTCAGAAACTCCACTTCTTTCATTAATCTAAAGATTGTGATGTATTGTAACTATATATTCCCTTCTCATAATCCCTATCTAATGCTTTTTAGGATATGGCCCCTTTAAGAGCTTATGTTAGGAGGAATCTGAATGAGAATGTGGAACGAGATGATCCTCAAGTTTCGACCGACCCTTTGGCCGAGAAAGTGACGAATGCAGAGTTTAGGGCTTCTTTTGAAGTGTTAGCTTAAGCCATGATAAGCCAACTCAATATGGAGGTTGTGGTCCCCGTAAACCCAAATGAGGGTATGACAACATCTAGAGTGAGGGATTTCACTAGAATGAATCCTCTTGAGTTTCATTGTTCCAAGTTAGAGGAAAATCCTCAAGATTTCATTGATGAAGTTACAAGGTGTTTATGATCATGGGAGTAACACCGGTGGAAAAGCGGAGATAGTTGTTTATCAACTGAGGGGTGTAGCTCAAGTTTGGTTCAACCAATGGAAAGAAGAGAGGATAGATGATGTGGATCCTCTTGATTGGGAAAAGTATAAGATTGCTTTCCTTTATAGGTTCTTTTCGATTGAAATGAGGGAGGCAAAGGTACTTGAATTCATTAAGGTTCATCAAGGAAACATGAGTGTGAAGGAATATGCTTCGAAGTTCACATAATTTTCTCGGTATGCTCCTACAATGGTTGCCGACCCTAGGGCAAGGATGCGTAAGTTTGGTTCTAAATTGTCTGAGATGGTAGTCAAAGAATGCCATACCGCTATGTTCATAAACGATATAAAAATTTCTCGTCTAATGGTGCATGTTCAACAAATAGAAAAAGAGAAACTTAAGGGGAAATCTACGAGGCAAAGAATGCAAGGACCAGTGATGGTGACTTTTCACATTCAAGGATTTATGGGCATGGTCGTTCTAATTCCAAGAAAGGTTTCTAATCAAGATTCCTATAATTGCCCTCCAATATCAACAAAGCTAGGGTGTTTAACCCTAAACCTGGAGGAGGAAATGGTAGTCAATTTTCATAATCTACTTGTGCTTATTGTGGAAGGAAGCATGAGGGTAAATGCTTAGATGGTACAGATGGTTGGTTAGGCTGTGGTAAGAGTGGCCATAAGATAAGGGATTGTCCATAACTTATGGCTAAGAGAAGAGAAGAGAGGAAAGCTTCGCCTAGTTGTTCAGGTTGAAGTTATCCAAAGCAAAACCGAATCTAGGCACTTCAAATTAGTCATGAGCAAGAGGGTTATCCTGATGTGGTTACTGGTATGTTAAAGTCTTTCATCATGATGTTTATGCTTTGCATGATCCTGGTTCTACCTTATCTTTTGTGACACCTTATGAGTCTATGAGGTTTGATATTCTTCTAGGTGTGTTGCTAGACCTTATTTTTTTGTCTCTAATCATATTGGTGAATCTATTATGGCTAAGAGAGTCTATAGAAATTTTCTCGTCTCTTTATCCCATAGAGTCACTTATACTGATCTTGTAGAGCTTAATATGTTAGATTTCCATGTTATCCTTGGTATGGATTGATTTCATTCTTGTTATGCTTCTATTGATTGAACAACCCGAGTGGTCAAGTTTTAGCTTCCAAATGAGCTTATCCTAAAGTGGAAAGGGGGAAATTCTATTCCTAAGAGTCACCTTGTTTCTTATCTTAAAACTAGAAAGATGATTACTAAGTGTTGCATCTACCATCTAGTTAGGGTGAGGGATATGCCTTCTGAAACCCCTACTCTTGAGTCGGTCCCAATTGTTAATTAGTTTCTGGAAGTGTTTCCTGATGATCTACCTAGTGTTCCTCCCAAAAAAGAAATAGACTTTGTTATTGACCTTCTTCCAAATACGCAACCTATCTCTATTCCTCCTTACCGAATGGTTCTGCAAGAACTTAATGAATTAAAAGAGCAGTTGAAAGATTTGTTGGATAAGGGTTGTATCTAACTGGATATGTCACCATAGGGTGCTCAAGTTTTGTTTGTTTAAAAGAAAGATTGTTCACTGCGTATGTCCATTGATTACCGCCAATTCAAAAAGGTTACCATTAAGAACAAATATCATATTCCAAGGATAGATGATTTGATTGATCAATTTCAGGGACCAAGTTATTTCTCTATGATTGACTTCCGGTCGGGTCATCAACAATAGAGGGTAAAGGATGATGACATTCCTAAAATGACTTTTAGAACTCGGTATAATAATTATGTGGTTTTGGTGATGTCCTTTGGCTTGACTAAGGCTCCGACCACATTTATGGATTTGATGAATAAGGTGTTTAGACAATACGTTTACATTTTTGTGATTGTGTTCATTGATGATATCTTGATTTACTTAAGGAGTGAGGATGAGAATACCGATCATTTGAGGACTCTGCTGCAAGTCCTCAAGGACCAAAAACGGTTTGAAAAGTTTAGTAAGTGCAAGGTTTGGTTAAGATCAGTGTCTTTCCTTCATCACATTATTTTTCGTAAAAGGTATTGAGGTAGATCCGAAGAAGATGGATGCGGTTAAGAGTTCAAATAGAAAGATCTAAATCTTTGCCAAAGAAGGTGGCTTGAGTTACTAAAGGATTACGACATGAGTGTTCTATATCCCCTCAGTAAAGTGAATGTGATGGCGGATGCTCTTAGTCAGTTTTCAATGTGTAGTTTTGTTCATGTTGAGGAGGATAAGAAGGAGTTAGCTCGTGATTCTCATAGATTGGACCGATTGAATGTTCGGTTTGTTGAATCTACCAAAGGCGGTGTTGTGGTCCATAATGGTTCATAGTAATACTTTGTGTCAGATGTGAAAGCCAAGAAAGTTCTTGACCTGATCGATTGAGTTGAAGAAAGCGGTTCTCAGGAAGTAAGTTGAGGCATTCTTCCAATGGAGAGATGGAGTACTTCGATATCAAGGTCATATGTGTGTTCACAATGTAGATGACTTGAGAGAGGAAATCCTATTAGAAGCCCATAATTCTCTACATTCCATTCACCTGGGCACCACCAAGATGTACCGTGACTTATGGGAGGTCTTTTGGTGATATGGGATGAATTGCAAAATTTGTGGCTAAGTGTCCTAACTTTCAACAAGAGAAAGTTGAGCATCAAAAACTGGGAGGTTTGTGCCAAGATATCAGTATCCCTACTTGGAAGTGGAAGGATGTGAGGATGTGAGGTTTACTGTGTTACCAGCAACAATATGACTTGATTGGAGTTGTTATGGATAGAATGATGAAATCGGCTCATTTCTTACCCGTCAAGGTCTCTGATTCGATGTAGGACTATGCTAAGTTGTACCAAAGAGAAATGGTTAGGCTTCATGGAGTTCTCTTATCCATTATCTCCGATTGTGGTACCCAATTCACTTTTAAGTTCTAGAATTTTTTCCAAATAGGTACTTATTACTCCTGTTAAGCTTAGTACGACCTTTCATCATCAAACCGATGGTCAAGGGAACGTACTATTAAACTTTAAAAGATATATTGAGAGCTTTTGCAATTGACCTCAAGTGGGATTACCATTAACGTTGATTGAGTTAGCGTATAATAATAGCTATCATTCAAGCATTGGTTAGGCTTTATTTGAAGCCCTATATGGTAGGAGGTGTAGATCTCTGATAGGATGATTTGAAGTGGGTGACATTACTTTGATAGGTCCCGAGTTGGTGCATGAGATTATGGACACAGTTTTGCTTATTAGAGAAAGGTTGAAAATGTCTCAAAGTTGACAAAAGTCTTCTGCCGATGTTAGAAGTAGAGATCTTAAGATTGATGTGAATGATTGTGTCTATTTGAAAATTTCACTCATGAAGGGTGTGATGAGATTTGGAAAGAAAGGGAAACTTAGTCCCCATTATGTGGGCCCATATAAGATTTTGAGGCGTATTGGTAAAGTTGCTTATGAACTTGATTTACGTAATGACTTGGCATCGGTGCATCCGATTTTTCATGTCTCCTTGTTGAAGAAATCTGTTGGTGAGCCAACATCTATAGTACCATTGTAGAGTCTTGGTATAAAGGATAGTCTTTCTTATGAAGAATTCTTGGTGGAGGTTTCTTACCAGCAAGTTCAGAAGTTGAGAAATAAGGAAGTTGCTTCTGTAACGGTTCTGTGAATAATTAGTTAGTTGAGGGTGCTACTTGGGAGCCCAAGGCCGATATGATATCCCGTTATCCTCATTTTTTTCCCTTTGTTCCTACTCTAGCTTGAGGTATTTAGTTCCTCATGGTTTTCCCTTTTTATTTCATGTGTCTTAGATATTTTCATGGTTCCTCATTTACGCATGTTCATGAAAAACTTGATTTTTGATAAAATAAGTCAACGTGATTGATTTCTTCATGTTTATGTGCATTTTAGTATGAGTTGCATATAGATCTTATGAAATGATGTTTTCAGCATGCTTTAGCTTGGAGTTGATGTTTCTTCCTTGGATATGTGCATTTTATGTGATTGCATTCATGTTGGGCTATTAGATCTAGTTCCTACCCTCATTATGATATCTTGAGTCCCATTCAAGGATGAATTTTCCCAAGGGGGAGATATTGTAACACCACGAATGAAAAAAAAAGAATTGGAGGTTTTCTAGAAATTGGTGTTTGCACTGACGGAACCACCAACGGATCATATGTTGACTTATGGGTTGTAGGTTTGAACCGTAGGTGGCAAGTTAAACAATTTTAAAATTTCAAGTCATGTTACCCTCTTTACGTTCACCAGGACGGTTCGCCGTTCAATGTATGAGTCGTAGGTAATTCTCATAGGTCAGTCTATGACTTAGTGAAAAATCGAGGGTCAAAGTTGGGACCTACAGTTTGTATGTATGATCCGTAAGTGGACTAACGGACCGTTCATAGGCATCATCAATGGGTTCAAAAAGTATGGTCCTAGAAACCCACGGTGATTAGATCGAACGATCCATGGTTAGACCTACGGACCGTAAGTCCAACCATTAGTGGAGGTCTGACAGTTATTTTTAGAGCTTTTTGGTGTTTACCCTGATCGTTTTAACCCTATACTATGTCGTTTTGCCTTCGAACCTAAGGCCTATATAATGATTTTTAACCCCCAAATCACCCAATTCAATTCACTCTTCTGAATTCCTAAAAGTTGATCAGTTCATCCTCCCAAATATTTCTCTTTCTAAGGAAGAAGAAGAAGAAGAGCTAGGGTTCCATTCAAGTATCAATTTCCACCATAGCTTTTGGGCTTTGAACTCCAAGGTGTGATAGTATTCACCTATGGAGATCTCTGCTCCATAGGGTCCCTAAAATCCCTATTTTTTAAAAGTTAGATTCCCCATTTAAATTAGGGTTTTTATTCAATTGTCATGGGTTCCTTTCAATGTTGATCTAATTGATTGTTTTATGCCTTTTAATGCATGAATTGAAGTAATTGCATGTTTTTAAGTTGAATCCCCATGACCCATGCCTAAACCATGATTTCTAGACTATAATGATATGATGTGGTTTTTGAACTACCTAAGATGAATTTATTGCATTTTTCTTTTTTAAAATGATTTAAGGATGCTTAAAGAGTGAAGTATCAATGTTGTTGTTGTGAAAAAGATTTCTCACATACTACTCAAACATGAATTCAAAGGATTTTCTCAAATAAAGTATTCATAGGGTTGAAAGGTTTTCTCAACTAAACTATGAATCAAGATTTAGGAGCTATTCTAATGAATTTTAGCTTGGGTTCGCTAATTGATTATGCCTTTCCATGGATAATAAGATGAATATGACTAATGACTATTCCATGGGATTTATCCTTAGCACCGAGAGGATATTGAGATGGCAGCTCTCCCGTAGTAGAGGTTGGATTTCAAGTAGCACTCTCCATATCCCATAACTATGTGTCACCATAGGTGTTTCTTATATAGACATTAGCTAGTGGATCCACTTAAGCTAGATGTGTATGGTCCTTACTTTGGCAAGTAATAGACATAGGATTCCATCTTATAGCTCACATGGTCTATATGTCGGTTAATGGCTACTTCTCACATTAATGAAATAAGGTTACTTCTAGAAGAATCTCACATGTTTTTTAAAGATGATTTAACTTGCATTAACTATGATCGTGATTTAAATTTTCTAATATTTTTATCTTTTGGTTTATCTTGGTCATTGCATGTCATGTAAAGTCCTTTTAGCATGATTTCATAACTCTTGTGCCTTGCTATCATACTTGGTACATTCTATGTACTAACACATACTCTTGCCTATATTGGTTCACTAATGTAGGGTCTGATGCTCCTACCTCTCATACTTGTGGCTAGTTGGTACTTTGTAGCTATTGAAGATTGGTGAGTCCTCATGTCTGAGGATCCAGACCCTTTATTGCTTGATGTCTTTATAGTTTGGATGTTGTATGTAATGTATGGGTTATGTCTCAATTACTATTTTATGTAATAGATGGCTCTGGGACTATGCTAGACTTCCACTATGTTTTGTCAAACTCTTTTGATATAAAAAATGTCTTTTGAACTCTTTAATTCTAGTATCTTGTATGATATATGCTAAGTGTCTTGTGTAGGGCCTCTCTGTGTCCTATACACCATGTCACTTCTAGTGTATACTTTGGGTCGTGACAAGTTCAAAACGAAATTTTCAAAGTCAAACATAAAAGACTTAGGATCGATATTTAAAGGGTCAAAATGATAAATTCATGAAACTTTCCGAAAATGACCGACCAGGTCTTAAAAAAGAAGCTCAAATATTGAAGCGCAACGAATTTCAAAAGGATAAATACAATGCATGTTTTAGGAGGAATTAGTCACTTTGTCCTAAATAATATCATATCCATACCCAGGTCTACATTGTAAGCCAATAACAATTCCTACATGATCCTATTCAAAGTGTTCTCATATTAGAGCATACTTACAGGAAGGCCAAAGGTGAGACTTAGAATAGGATCATGTCGGAATTGTTACTGGCTTACAATGTAGACTTAGGGATGGAAATGATATTATTGGGGACGAAAGTGACTAATTCTTCCTAAAGCATATGACATCATAATAATATCCATTAAACATTGTTCAGAGTATGAGAGTGCTTCTCGAAATGTTTTAAAATTAAAATACTCAAATATATGAAACTGAATACTTCTTTGTATATCTCTTTCGTCAAGCATATGTTCAAGTCCAAAATTTCACATAGTCTGAACCCTTTTTGTGAGACCATCCTATGACTTATAGAACCAACAACGACCCACCCTTTTCCTACGTAGAACTGAGAGCTTAAATTGAATCTCTGAATCATTCATATGGATCAACCCTACGACCTGTAAAACATACGGTCCGCCCTGTCAAGTCATGGGTCAATTCAGAAACTAAATTTTCCCAAAACTTATTTTGAGTTCTACTATTTCATTCCTATACCACGTAGGACTTCCTACTATGCAACGGTCTGTCTCGTAAACCACTATATCAAAGAAATTTCTGCACTTCTCTTTCCTTTTCAACTTTCCAAATTCAGAGGGGTCATATTATGTTAGTTTATTGTGACTTTCATGTGTTTTGGGTCAAGGAGACCTCAGATCCGTAATTTGATAGTTTCATTGAGTTTGTAACGTAAAATTAGATAGGTAGCATATCTGGTTTGTGTACTCGAGATTCAAAATAAATCTCTTGAGTCCATTCGGTGCATTTCTGACTTGTGTGATTGTTGTAATTGTTGTATTATGTTGCCTACTATCTTATGCATCACGATTCCGAGGCTCCCTCCCATGATCGCAAGGAGTCAACATTTTGTGGGCCACAAACGTGTGAGGCTTGCTGCAATCGCGTAAATTTAGACTTTTGCTCATTGTGATCGTGATGGTCAGTTTAAGTGGTTTGAATACTTTGTTGATTACGCTCGTGTGATCTTCGGGTCACTATCGTGATGATCATTTTAATGCCTGAACAATGTTATTTTTTCAAAATTAGGGTTTCAATCCTATTTCCCTATTTTTGAGCATTGAGAACTCTTGGGAGCCAATTTCTAAAGGATTTTTCATGTGGAATCATTTGAATAAGTATTTGTGACTGTAAACCATAATTTCTCAATCATACTTTATGACTTCAAACATCAATTTATTGGTTTTGAACTCAAAAGTTTGGAGAATTTTTCAAGAACTCTATGTTTGAAATAAATGGTGATTGAGGAATGATTTCAATTCCATTTTGAATTGCTTTTCACATGTGACTTCTAAATCCTTTGGGGTAACATGATCTTACTTATATTTTGAGATTTAACTATAGTTTTTGGAAATGGGGTTTTGGGTCAATTTGGACCCATTTTCCAAAAAAAAATTATATTGGTGTTGTTAGTTTCAAATTCTTATTGTGATTCTCTATATGATTAGATTGTGTTGATTTGGAGGCCCAAAAGAAAGGGAAAGCTCAAGTATCAAGCTGATTGATTGTGTGTCTGACACTTCTTTACCCTTTTAAGCGGATAGAATCTTGTATTTCTTATTGTTTTTGTTGGGGAGTAATGAGAATTTGTGAAGGGCTTGATATTTGCGGTCACGTGTTCATTTTGAATTATTCAAATGATCAAATAGGGTAAATGAAAAAGGCAACTTGATGATATATTGTTATGTGATGTGTTATGGATAATTTGAATGGTTTCATTGATTCAATGTTTCATGATTGTATTGTTATGGATTGTGTATTCATATGGAAATTATCATCTTCTTATTATTTCTATGAATATATATATTTGCATTGATTCCGAAACACTGTGATGAGCTCTATTTTTATGATTATGCCGAGGGGAAATTGTTCCAGTGATGCCGAGGGGAAATGGTTTCAATGATTTATTAGTATGCCAAGGGAAAATGGTTCTAAGAAGATGCATGGACCTTGCGAGTCCCCTATGGTCGGCCTAAGTCTTAGAGGACACGTTCATAGGATAGAAATGCATAACTATAATAATTGACATTACATTTCGTTGGATTACACATCATTACCATTTGTGAACTTTATTAGTGCTTATTACTGAACTTGTGGTTGATAAATATGATCTTTTGTTTTGATGACTTGTATACGTTGAGGTGTTGTTCTACGTGTTGTGTGATACATAAACGTGAACTATTAGGTTGTACTAATTATGTGCAAGTTGTAGTTGTGGAGGTTCGGTTGGAGAGTTGGGAGTACCTATTCTGTATTGCTTTACTTTACAATAATTATTTACTTGTTGAGTATCGTGTTTTTTGGTATTCACTCTCTTGCTTCTATACTTGTGTAGGTTATGAGACTGAATCTTTGTGATTACTTCTCTTCTACGTCTGAGGCTTACTATGGAAAGTTGTGAGGTAGCTATTTGTCATCTCGGCAAACTCCTCTTCCTCTTTTATTATGTTCTTGTTCTATTCTAGAAACAAGAACATTCAGTCTTGTACTTCTTGAATCCATTGTAATACTTAGGTTCATACACGTGCCCACCAAGTTTTGGGGTTATAATTGAATTTTGTTATCTAAACTAGTGTAATATGTAAGTTGTTTATTTTATTTTATTCCCGCATTTATCTCTTATGTGGAATTTGGACTAACTTAACTTGGTAGTATAAGACAAGTGTCATCAAGTTTATTTTTCTTATACAATATTATACTTTTTCTACCCATATTTTTATATTTATACTAGACAATCTTTCTTTTATTTATTATATTCTATAAGACATTTTTTTTATACATATTCTTTCTATATTTTACATATTTGACATATACACACTTTACATACATACATATTCATTAATTAATCTTGCAATTTCTATTTAATCATCAAGAAAATTATGAAGGGTCTTGTTGAAAATGCTTAGCCATTAAGTAAAAGGGAAAGGGTCATTTTGCAAAAAAATTTTAATATTTAGTTACTAGAAAAACGGAGGAGTTTTCTTGAAAATTATTTTACAATAGTTAGCCACTAAACAAAGGGGAGGGATCTTCTTGCAGATTATATTTACATAGAGGATCATTTTTTTATTATAAAAGGAGAGGAGATCTCTCATAATTAACATCACTTCAGACTATCTACACCTATATTGTTTTCTTCTATCAATACTACTCTTCTCTTTACATTTGTTTGTTTAAAAGAAGGCTAGTAAGACTAGCATATCCTTCCACTCTTCATATTTGTCAAAAATCCTCTTTATTTTTTTTATACACTATATTTGATTAATATTATTTTTATCTAGTTTCCTAATACATTTTTTTTGCATCATCATTCATTTATCTTTATATTTTTTCGTATATTATCTACAAATTTTGTTCTTTATACACTCTCTATTGTTCATTAAAATACATTTATCTATAATAAGAATTATCATATCTAAATATAAAGAAGAAAAATCCATGTAAAAAATCTATCAATTTTGAGTTTCAAGACTTTTTCCAGTGAAACACGATTTTTCCGATCCGTCTCTCTCCCTCCGTCTCTTCTATCAAAACACATTTATCTAAAAGTAGAATTATCAAATTAAAAAAGTTCATTGAAAAAATGAATCACATTTTTTTCTTATGACTTTTTCCGGTGAAACACCATTTTTCGATAGAAAGAGGTTCTTGTGAATCAGAATGATTTTATAGAAAATTGTATTTTTCCTTTTCTTTTATTATTAAAATATTTTTAAAATAAGTTAGATATTTTTATTTTTGTCTTCTTCTTATAATTAATTTTTTATCATTTAAAATTTATAAAATGGTTCGAATTATATTAAATTCTGAAATATATTAGTCCAAATAAATATTATGGATTAATATAATTGGGTTAATTATTTGAATTCAATAAATATTGATTTAATTAAAGTCCAAATTAATATATTTTGGGCAACAATATGCCCGGTATGCTAAGCCCAAGTATGCAAGTCTTTAAATTCCTCCACGTATACAAGATAAAGTAGTCAAATCCTCCAAGTATACAAATTAAAGTCTTCAAATCCTCCAAGTCTACAAGTTGAAGTCTTCAAATCGTCCAAGTATGTAAGTTGAAGTCTTTAAATTCCTTCAAGTATACTAGTTAAAGTCTTCAAATCCTCCAAGTATACAAATTGAAGTCTTCAAATCCTCCAAGTATACAAGTTGAAATCTTCAAAATCTCCAAGTCTGCAAGTTGGATTCTTAAATCATTTCAGTGAGTAAGTTGAAGCCCTTAAAAGTCTTTCAAATTGAAGCATTAAAACTGCCACATTTGCAAGCCATATTCAAATGCAGAAACTTAAAGAAATGAGAAACCTCTATTATTTTTATTTTTATTGGCATGAATATGGATGGAGCTTGGATTATTCAAACTTTCAATAAAAGAATAAAAAGCAAATTGAAGAATTCATTTAAAGACATATATAATGTTAGATATAAGATGAAACAAAAGGAAACATTATCTTCATTAAAAAAAAATCGTCTAGCATATCAATCAAACTCTAAAGGGAATAAACAAATAAATAAATAAAATCTAATCCAAGCATAGTTAGTAATTGATCAGTTCTTGACACATAGCCTCTAGATGCCCTTTATTTTGTCCTAGATCATTTGTCAAGTCTGCGTCAAAACATGCATCAAATTCCTGGGTTGCAAATAAGGTTGCTAGCTTGGCTCATTCAACTTCATCCTCGTAAACTGTCAAAAGGACTTGCAAATCTTGCGCACTTTTGCACAATGCTCTTATATCTTTCTTCATATTATCCAGCGACTAACGAAGGGAGGACACCTCCTCAACTTTATCTTGCTCCTCAAACATAGCATTTGTAAGACGTTCTCCTGTTGCTACAAACAACTCTTTTCACGCGCTTTCCACATCCATATCATGAAGGGTTGATCGTGCTTGATCATATGAAATGGCAAAATCAAAGAAAGAGTTCAATAACTTTTTCAAAGGTGAAACATCCACGTCCTTGCAGTCCATCTCTTTGATAATTACTTGAATTTCATCTCTAAGAGAAGATGCAGAATCTACATCATTTCTTGAAAGTGTGCCCCTAATAACTTTCCAAAGAGTAGAAATAAATTCTTTTTGAGCATCTAGGATGACTTTATTCCCATCAAATATGGACATAGCAAGTGGTGGATGCCTGCGTACTTCGTACCCCAAATCGCCTTTAACCACATTGGAAGAGACATACGGTGGCCCTTTTACTACTTGAGTCACAGAAGGTGGTTTCATCAAGTATAAACAAGATATAGACTCACCACTATCTTGTGACCCTTCTCATTATGGTGTCGCAATATTGTTCTCCTTCCAAAAAAATGAGGGATAAATAGTCAAGTAAAAAAACTGCTAAGATACAGTCGATGGAGTAAAGGTCTTAACCATATCTTATTGAGAGAGATTGTTATAGTTCTTGAAGTGTTGCTTGCATTGTCACACGATTCGACCACGGGTGGAATAGCATCGTCTAATTCCCTTAATCCCCTAAAAAACATTTCCATGCTACTACTTTCACTCTCACCTTCAAGAAACCTCTTGGAAACATATGCGGCTTGAGTAGGTGTCTTCCTTTTTGATGCTACCGAAGAAAATTGAGACTTTATTTTATGTTTCTGGGGTACCTTCACACCCAAAGAAGAAGGCATACAAGTGTTAACGAATTTGTTATTCCATACTTCCCCAGAACCCTCTAAATGTACGATGGGAATCGGCCTAGCAACATCCACTAAAGCCTGCAAATGATATTCAAGAAATTTCTCATGAGTTTTCTTCCGCCAAGCCTGATAGTCAGATCCAAGAGACTTTCCCGCATTAGGTGTGATTGAAGGAAAAGTTACTCATGATGCAGATCCACTCATAGTACAAATTCTCCAAAATGTAAGACCATTGTCCAAAGAAGCACTACGAACATCATTCTCCATGATACCAGGGATGTTGACTATATGGCTCAATAATGAATGAATCTCCACATCGAAGAGGAAAATAGTTAAAGCGAATACTCATGAAATAGCCCGACTCCAACTCTGGTGCATGATTGTTATCTTCATAAAAGTAAAGGTGTGTCTTATCCAATATAGTAGATGTCCAAGCTACATTTTCCCTACCAAGAATGCATTTTCTCGCATCACTATTGTCAAAATACCTTGCACCACCCTCTCCAGAATATATTACCATAGTAGGAATAAAGGGTCCATTGGAAAATGCATAATGAGTCTTGAAGTAATTAGCATTTGTAGACATTGAAATTTGTGGGACTCTTCAAGATGTATTTGTCACGACCCCGACCGTCGTGATAGGCACCCACACTAATACTTCGGTGGGAGAACCACTACTACAACCCCAACCAAACAACTAATCTAAAAAGCTAAGGAATTTAAGTTACGGAAGCAAGTTAAATACTAAGGAAATAAATAGGGAATTCCCATAAACTCCAACAAAAGTCTAATAAGAACTAAACAATGTGGAAGAAATAACATAGAACCTGAAAGTCAATGTACCAAACCATAGTCAAAATAAGAAGGGATACAACCCCAAACTATTGTACTAATAACTAATAGAAATGTCTAAGTCCGGAAATGTGGACATAGAATAAAGGAGAACTCATGGCAGCCCGAAAGAATTGACACACCCTTGAAATCGAAAGACGGTCACTGATCTTCTAAGCGAGGTCTGTCAATAGCAGCCGAAAAATGCCATGTACTCAACAAAAATAAGAGCAAGTGTAGTATAAGTACACAACCACAGTGTACTAGTAGGATCACGCGGCTATCGCACTAAGTGTAACATAAGCAAGTCAATACAACATTATAACATGGAAAATACTAAACATATACAATATCGATTATCACATGCTCAACAATATACACAATTATGACAAGTTATTAGTTCTCTCATGGAACCCAAACCCAAATAGTTAGCATACCGGAACGTCATACCCGATCCAGATTTTATGCCAAAGCATGGTAACCGATCCCATAATTATACCAGAACGTGGCAACTTATCCCAATTAGTTATGCTGGGATATGGCAATCGATCCATTCAACACACCACAATCGTAATCACAATTATTTTTTCAAGTTCATAACAACAAGTCATGATTCATGGCATTCATCATTCATCTATCTCATTTACAACAAGTGTGATCAATCATGCAACATTCGCATACATGCAAGTATCATAATGAAGCAAGAACAAACATACATGACACAATCATAGAATCACAACCATCACCTACCTGGAAACAAGCTTGAAACCCTAAGAAACTTGATCCTTCCCTTTCTGGATTCGTTCCGATTGTTCTTGGTCAACAAAAAATTAGTATATTACGGGAATCAATAAACAATCATTAATTACCCGAATTACTAATGATTCTATGAACCCTAGATAAAAACCATGATCCCAAGTATTCAAATTAGGGATGTTTCCACCATAGAATCTAGATCAAAACCCTCCCCCATCATTAATTACCCATTTTATTACGTTCTACGGATCGAAAAATGGACTCGGGGAGTGAAAAGCCTACCTTTAGCCTCAAGAATGGTGAAAAACTGTTAGGAGTCACCTAGGTTCGTTCCTTATCTCTAAAAATTGAAAAAGTGCAAAATAAGGTCGTTTAGGGGTTTATTTACGACTTTAAGTCCCATCGAACCCGCTATAGCGGCCGTACCAGAGCGGCACAAAACCCCGCCAAGGCGGCTTGCACGAACCAATGAGCTATTTTAATAAATACAAGGCTCTCATTTCACAACACACCTCTAACCAACAACGCTCAAAAAATACCCTTTACACTACGATCGATTATGAGAGTTCTACTCGCTCAAAATTAATTCCGTAAAGTCAAACGAATTCCTTAACGAGTTATCTAACTACTTATGTAACAAAAATCATAATTTACTTATCTGATTGTTACCAGATTTCCCTACGCCTTAATGATTCCGATTTCGTCCAAATTTGGACTAGGTTGGGAAATTTCAAGGTACTATGAACAAATCTTCCGACCCAAAAGTTTTCCCCGTTGGCTTTTCTATAACGACCAAACCCGATCGTTACAATAGATACCAATTTACCCATCACTAGTCCCTGAGTGTCAAACTTAGGAAAAAAATAGGCTAAGGAAGGAATGAAATAGTACCTGAATCGACGTACAATTAGGGATACTTGTCTCGCATATCCTTCTCGGTTTCCCAAGTAGCTTCCTCAACCAGACGATGCTTCCATTGAACTTTCACGGACTTAATCTCCTTGGTCCTCAACTTACGCACATCACGATCAAGAATCGCAATCGGTTCCTCCTCATATTTGAGGTCTTTGTCTAACACAATCGAATCCCACTTAATGATATAATCCCCGTCACCATGATACCTCTTCAACATGGACACATGAAATACCGGATAAACACCCGATAGATTAGGAGGTAAAGCCAATCTATATGCTACCGGTCCTGCACATTCAAGAACCTCAAAGGGATCAATGTATCGCGGACTTAACTTACCTTTCTTGCCGAATCTCATCACCCCTTTCATGGGTGATACCTTAAGAAGAACATTTTCACTGGTTTGAAACGCCATGTCTCTTACCTTATGATTCGCATACTTTTTTTGTCTACTCTGGGTAGCTAGAAGCTTAGTTTGAATACTCTTCACCTTATCTTGAACATCCTTCACTAAATCGACCCCCAATGATTTCACATCTCAAGCCTCAAACCATATTATGGGTGATCTACATCCCCTCCCATAGAGTAAATCAAATGGTGCCATATCAATGCTGGAGTGATAACTATTATTAGAAGAGAATTCATACAAAGGTAAGAACTTATCCCAATGCCCTCCAAAATCAATCACACATGCCCACAACATGTCTTCTAACACTTGAATAGTCCTCTCTGATTGCCAGTTTGTCTGTGGATGGAAGGTTGTACTAACAGTGAGTTGTGTGCCCAATTCATCATGTAATTTCCTCCAAAACATGGATGTGAATTGGGTACCACGGTCTGAGATGGTAGAGAGGGGAACCCCATGCAACCACACTATCTCTTTCACATAAACTTTAGCCTATTGTTCAGCATTATAATCTATTCTTACTGGAATAAAATGGGCTGACTTGGTCAATCTATCAACCACTATCCAAATAGAATCAAACTTTCCCAAAGTCTTGGGAAGACCAACCACAAAATCCATGGCTATCATTTCCCACTTCCGTTCCGGAATTGGCATTCTTTGAAACAAACCTGCAGGCCTTTGATGTTCATATTTCACTTGTTGACAATTTTGGCACTTAGCCACAAACTCTGCTATATGCTTCTGCATGCCTGGTCACCAATAAATTAGCTTCAAATCTCGCGGTACATCTTGGTCACACCCGGATGAATAGAATATCGTGAACCATGAGACTCTACCAACAATTTCTCAATCAAGTCATCTACTCTAGGAACACATATTCTCCCTTTAAAATTGAGCACACCATCCGCATCAAGAGTGGTCTCTTGTGCCTTACCATTCACAGTCTTCTTTCTAAGCTCCTCCAAATTTTCATCCTTAAATTGTTTGGCCTTGATCTCCTCTATGAATGTGGCCCTTACTTCAATACTAGCTAACACGCCGCCTCTTTCTGAGATGCCCAACTGCAAGAACTTAGACTCCAAGGTCTGAATTTCTTTAGCCAAAGGTCGCTTGGTTATACTTAAGCAAGCTAAACCATACTCACCGTTTTTCGACTCGAAGTTGTCTGCCACAACATTAGCCTTGCTCGGATGGTATTGAATGGTCAAATCATAATCTTTAAGTAGCTCCATCCACCTTCGTTTTCTCAAATTCAGATCCTTTTGATTGAACACTTGCTGCAAACTACGATGATCAGTAAACACTACACACTTGACACCATAGAGATAATGTCGCCAAATCTTAAGAGCAAACACTACCGCTGCCAACTCTAAATCATGTGTTGGATAATTCCTCTCATGCACCTTCAATTGACGCGAGGCATAAGCTATAACATTCTTATCCTGCATCAACACATCACCCAAACCAGAATGTGAAGCATCACAATAAATAATAGAATCTTTACCTTCCACCGATAATGCTAGGATAGGTGCGGTGGTCAAAAGAGTCTTGAGCTTTACAAAGCTCTCCTCACATTTTTCAGTCCATTCAAATGGTGTCTCCTTTTTGGTCAAATTAATCAAGTGAGTGGCAATGGAGGTAAAGTTCTTCACAAATCGACGATAATAGCTAGCAAGCCCCATAAAACTCCTAACATCTATCACAGAGCTAGGTCGAACCCAATTCCTAACTGCCTCAATCTTTTGAGGATCTACCATTACCCCTTCTTTTGAGACTGTATGTCCCAAAAATGCAACCGAAGTCAACCAAAATTCACACTTAGAAATTTTGGCATACAACATTTGTTTCTCAAGAACACCCAAAACAATGCGAAGATGGTCAGCATGCTCACTTTTCGAATAGACCAAAATATCATTAATAAAAACTATAACAAACTCATCAAGGAATGGCTTGAACACCCCATTCATTAAACTCATGAAATTTGCAGGCGCATTGGTCAAATCAAAAGACATAACCAAAAGCTCATAGTGCCCATAGCGAGTTGTAAACGCTGTCTTGGGCACATCCTCATGCCTAATTTTCAATTGATGGTAACCGGATCTTAGATCAATCTTAGAGAAAACTATTGCACCTTGCAGTTGGCCAAAAAGATCATCTATTCGAGGCAAGGGACACTTGTTTCGAATAGGGACTCTATTTAATTGCCGGTAATATATAGACATTCTCATACTACCATCATTTTTCTTAACAAACAAAATTGGAGCACCCCATGGGGAAGCACTAGGACGAATAAATCCCTTATCAAGAAGCTCTTTGATTTGAGCCTTGAGCTCTCTTAATTCTGCCGGAGCCATGAGATATGGAGGGATGGAAATGGGACGAGTACCAGGCTCTAAATTAATGCAAAAATCTATATCTCTATTCGGAGGCATACCAGGCAAATCATTTGGAAACACTTCTCTAAATTCGGTCACCACAGGAATAGACTCAATGGATGGAGCCTCAATCTCAACATCCCTAATATGGGACAAATACGCCAAACAACCCTGCCCTATCAATTTTTTCGCCCAAATAGAGGATATGATCTTAGTTCACTTCGGCTTGTACACCCCTTCCCTCTCTAATTTTTCCTTTCCCAAAATATCTAGAGTTACAGACTTAGTATTACAGTTAAGCATGACATAATAGGAGGACAACCAAGTCAATACGAATATTATATCAAAGACAGTCATATCCAAAATCACCAAATCAACCCAAGTCTGAAAACCCATAAACAAAATAGGACAAGCATGATAGGCATGGGTAACTATGACTAACTATCCAACTAGGTTAGAAACATGGATATGGGAATCAAGAATATCACAAATCATATCAAATTCTGAGGCAAATCTCACAGATACATATGAATAAGTAGAACCCGGATCAAACAACACATTAGACATCCGGTCACAGACAAGAATAGTACATGTGATTACCGCGTCAGACACCTCTACCTCATTGTTGCCCGGAAGAGCATAACATTAAGCCCTATCATCTTGACGAGCTACTTCCCTGCCTGGTTGCACGTTACCTCTGCCTGTATTACATTGTTCTCTACCTCCACGGCCTCAATGATTACCTCATCTCCTACCTTATGGACATCCTCTACCATTATTACCATTCCCCGCGGGTACCACTGCTTTAGACTGTTGCTGAATCTAACACACGTGGGTAGGGACAATCTCTCCTCATATGCCGAGGATCACCACAGTTGTAACATGTACTATCAAAAGATGGCTTGTTGCTCGCTAAAGGTGTGACTCCCTGGCTATCCTGAATAAGATTATAAGGTGGAGTTCTCGAGTAATTACCTGTAGAGGCGGGCATAGCGGATTGAATTGGCTTGGCTGCAAGCGTTGGCCTTCCTGACCCCTTGGAATAACAACCTTGAAAGTTACCCGAGTTCTTGGCCCTTTTTACCCATGCCTTAGCTTGACCGTCTCGCCTCACCCCTTCCACTTTCTTAACATAATATGTTACCTCATTAAAGCTCCTCCCAGCAGAAGTCATATGAACAGATAATACTTGCAACTCAAAATTTAGTCCCCTAATAAATAACCTGATCCTCTCCTCCTCAGTAGTCACAAATTGAGTAGCATATCTAGACAAAGCGTGGAACTTGGCCTCATAAGCAGCCACAGACATATCACTTTGTTCCGAAGCCATAAATTCCTCTTTCTTACGATCTCTCAAAGTCCTAGGCACATACTTTTCTAGAAACAGAGAATGAAATTGGGTCCAAGTAAGTGGAAGTAAAGTAGAAGATCTGCATTCCATATAAGCTCTCTACCACAGCTTAGCCTCACCTTGAAGTTGAAAGGACACAAACTCATCCCAATGTTGGTGGACAATTCCCAACTTATGAAGCCTCTCATAGCAATCTAAGATGAACTCATAAGCATGCTCATTCTCAGAACCAAGAAACACATGAGGCTTTAGCTTCAAAAACTTAGTCACCATTTCATGCTCATTACCAGTCGTAATAAAACCCAACAAAGGACGGAAGAAAGCATCATTACCTCCAGTCCCACCAACCTTGGGCGCAGTGCTAGTAACATGACGATTAGGAGGAGCTTGGGTTGCTTAAGGAAAAGGGAGCACGACTCGTTTTGGTACATCGAGATCAATGAACCTAGGCTCTAATACAAACCTTGTCACGACCCCGACCGTCGTGATTGGCATCCACACTAACACTCTGGTGGGAGAACCACTACTACAACCCCAACCAAGCAACTAATCGAAAAAGCTAAGGCATTTAAGTTACGGAAGCAAGTTAAATACTAAGGAGATAAATAGAGAGTTCCCATAAACTCCAACAACAGTCTAACAAGAACTAAACAATGCGGAAGAAATAACCTAGAACCTAAAAGTTGACGTACCAAAACATCTAAAGTTCAACAAGTCTAAATAAGAAGGGATACAACCCCAAACTAACGTACTAATAACTAATAGAAATGTCTAAGTATGGAAATGTGTACATAGACGAAAGGAGAACACATGGCAGCTCGGAAGAATTGGCTCACCTTTGAATTCGAATGACAATTACTGATCTTTTAAGCGAGGTCTGTCAATAACCACCGGAAAATGCCCTGTACTGAACAAAAATAAGAGCAAGTGCAGTATCAGTACATAACCACAATGTACTAGTAGGATCAAGCGGCTATCCCGCTAAGTGTAACATAAGCAAGTCAATACAACATTATAACACGCAAAATACTGAACATATACAATATCGATTATCACATGCTCAACAATATACACAATTATGCCAAGTTATTGGTCCTCTCATTGAACCCAAACCCAGGTCCTCTTATTGAACCCAAACACAAACAATTAGCATACCGGAACATGGTACCCGATCCAAAGTTTATGACTGAATGTGGCAAATGATCCCAATTAGTTATGCTGGAACGTGGCAACCGATCCATTCAACACACCACAATCGCAATCACAAGTATCTTCTCAAGTTCATACCAACAAGTCATGATTCATGGCATTCATCATTCATCTATCTCCTTTACAACAAATGTGATCAATCATTCAACATTCGCATACATGCAAGTATTATAATGAAGCAAGAACAAACATACATCACACAATCATAAAATCACAACCATCACCTACCTGGAAACAAGCTTGAAACCCTAAGAAACTTGATCCTTCCCTTTCTGAATTAGTTCCACTTGTTCTTGGTGTACAAACAATTAGTATAATACGGGAATCAATAAACATTCATTAATTACCCGAATTACTAATGATTCTATGAACCCTAGATCAAAACCATGATCCCAAGTATTCAAATTAGGGATGTTTTCACCATAGAATCTAAATTAAAACCTTCCCCATCATTAATTACCCATTTTATTACGTTCTACGGATCGAAAAAGGACTCGGAGAGTGAAAAGCTTACCTTTAGCCTCAAGAATGGTGGAAAATTGTCAGGAAACGCCTGGGGTTCGTTCCTTAGCTCTAAAAATCAAAAAGTGCAAAATAAGATCGTTCAGGGGTTTATTTATAACTTTAGGTTGCGTCGAACCCCCCACAACGGCCCTCACCCCGCTACAGCGGCCCCGCTAGAGAGACAAAAACCACCGCCTAGGCGGCTTGCACGAACTAGTGAACTATTTTAATAAATCCAAGACCCCATTTCACAACATACATCTAACCAATGACGCTCAGAAAATACCCTTTACGCTATGATCGATTCCGGGAGTTCTACCCGCCCAAATTCAATTCCGTAAAGTCATATGGATTCCTTAACGAGTTATCTGGCTACTCATGTAACCAAAATCGTAATTAACTTATCCTATTGTTACCAGATTTCCCTACACCTTAATGACTCTGATTTTATCCAAATCTCGACTATGTTGGGAAATTTCAAGTTACTACAAACAAGTTTCTCAACCCAAAAAATTTCCCCATTGGCTTTTCTATAACGACGAAACCCGGTCGTTACAATATTCAATTCTAGTTAGGACTTTAGAAGTTGTATTAGATTCCAGATAAGATTCTTGGAGGCTACTCAACCCTAAACCCTAGTTCATGCCTATATAAAGGGTACTAAATTCCCTTAAAAAACATCTCGAAAATTTCATAAAGAGATCGAGATCTTGAATATCTCAAATATCCCATAAACTCTTGGGTATATTTTAAAATCACAATCTCGAATAATCCACAAAAGTCATGGAATATTCATATAGAGGTCAAATCTAAATCATCCTAGTTCGAGAAATACGCCACTAACGGCCCTCAAATCATGGATAAATCTTAGGAGAGTAGAATCAAGGAACGAACAAAATTGTACCCGCATATTTATCAATAAAGTTATGTTTCTTCAGATTTTATTTGTTTGGTTGATTTATTGTCCATATAATTAATTTTTTTGCAAATAATGTCATGTAATTTGTGTATTGGCAATTTTGCCAAGTCATTGACGGTTGTAATACACTCTCTTTTGATTTTTTTGTTGATTGTCAAAACGGTGTCTAATTTATGTTTTTTAATAGGTTGAGTGTTCATTCAGAATAACCCTAAGTTAGGTGTCTAGGTGAAAATTTGTGTCAACTTTAAGTGTTTCTAATGAATTCAACCTTTTTAAAAAGGAAGCTTTATCGCATATGCCTTATATTTTTTGCCTTTTCATGTCGTTTTAACTAACTCATTTTTCTTTTTTCTTGAAATTTATTATAAATACTACACTGTTGGTCAACGAAAAAATCTCTCCATCAATTTTTGAGGTGTTCCGTAATAAAAGATGGAAGTTTATTTTTGAGTTGCAAACATATATTTATTTGTATTTCTTTAATGCATTTTGATGAACATTTATCCACTAGTTATATTCCTACCACGTGTTTACACATGTATTCAGAGGCACTTTCCAAACACAACACTCTAAAAAGCTTGAATCTTCACAAATATGTATTTATTTTAATCTCCTTAAAAATATACATATATTTTACAATATTTTTATATATGTTATACTTGGGAAAAATATTTTAGTTCCTAAACCATCTCATGTCTGGGTAAGAAATAAATGGTTGTCATGCTTTTTTTTTACTATTTCTCATCCCTATTACTCCATACGTATGTATTGGTGCATCTCAGGGGCGGAGCTACAACGTAGTAAGGATATGCAAGTTAACATCCTTCATCGGAAAAGCATATTGTTTACGTAAATCTATATTTATTAAACATTGATATATATTTTATTTTGCGCACTCTTGACACTGGTAGAGCCTTTGGTCTAGCCGTAAGAGTTTTCATTATTGTTGATAAGATCAATAGTTTGAATCTTTATTATGTTTTTTTTTTTTTTTGGTTTGTCAAAGTTATTTTCTAGAGAAATTTGTGGACCGAAATCACTCTCTCAAACCAAAAAAATATTTTACTTTATTTTTTTAGGAGTCATTAGCTATTACTTGTTTAATATTTATTTTCTCCATTTTAATTTATGTGATATCATTGAAATATTGAGAGTCAACCAAGTTTTTGATTGATTTTTTCTATGTCTTTGAACCATTAGAAGTTGTTAATTATTATGGTTTATATTATTTTTTATGTAGTTTTTCAAATATATATATTTTTTGTTTCTAAAAACTTAAGTTACTATTTCCGAGTTTATGATCAATGTTTAGAAATTTGAATCACAAAATTTAACTGTGCTATATAAGTTGAATTAGAAATAATATTTGATATCACTAAAACCTTAATTTGGATATATATATATATATATATATATTTTATTTTTTTCTACTAAAGAATAGAGAAGAAGAAAGGGTTATATGCAATTACACCTTTTCATTTCTTTCTAAATGGCTTATAAGGAGGTTTGGGGGAAAATAGTTCACAACGAGCTAATTTTACAATAGTTTCATACGTGAATTAGGAGAGTTAAAATTTTCTATTAGACTTCTCATATATTTATTCTACTTAAGAATTCGATCCCCAAATATGTTCACACTCAATGACAAATGCATATTCAAGACCTTAATCCCTTATGGATTCTACTCAAGAATTTAAACTACCAAGACCTTTCAACCCCCAACTCTCAATCGAACTAATACACCCCTAATTTGATACTCAAGAACTTGCACAGAAACATGGCACAAGCATAAGAAATAGAATGACCTAGTTTATCTCAATTGGATTCACAAACACAATTTTTTGTGATATTTTCTCATAAAAAATGTATGAGAATTCTAATAAAAAAATTTAACTCTCCTGATTCACGTATGAAACTATGGTAAAATTAACCCGTTATGAACTATTTTTCCCCAAACCTCCTTATAACCCATTTAGAAAGAAATGAAAAGGTGTAATTGCATATAACCTTTTCTTCTTCTCTATTCTTTAGTAGAAATATATATATATATATATATATCCAAATTAAGGTTTTAGTTATATCAAATATTATTTCTAATTCAACTTATATAGCACTATTAAATTTAGAGATTCAAATTTCTAAACTTTGATCATAAACTCGGAAATAGTAACTTAAGTTTTTAGAAACAAAAAATATATATATTTGAAAAACTACATAAAAAATAATATAAACCATAATAATTAACAACCTCTAATGGTTCAAAGACATATAGAAAAAATCAATCAAAAAACTTGGTTGACTCTCAATATTTCAATGATATCACATAAATCAAAATGGAGAAAATAAATATTAAACAAGTAATAGCTAATGACTCCTAAAAAAATAAAGAAAAATATTTTTTTGGTTTGAGAGAGTGATTTCGGCCCACAAATTTCTCTAGAAAATAACTTTGACAAACCAAAAAAAAAAAAAAAAACATAATAAAGATTCAAACTATTGATCTTATCAACAATAATGAAAACTCTTACAGCTAGACCAAAGGCTCTACAAGTGTCAAGAGTGCGCAAAATAAAATATATATCAGTGTTTAATAAATATAGACTTACGTAAACAATATGCTTTTCCGACGAAGGATGTTCACTTGAATATTCTTACTACGTTGTAGCTCCGTCCCTGAGATGCACCAATACATACGTATGAAGTAATGAGGATGAGAAATAGTAAAAAAAAAAAGCATGACAACCATTTATTTCTTACCCAGACATGAGATGGTTTAGGAACTAAAATATTTTTCCCAAGTATAACATATAAAAAAAAACATATATAAAACTATTGTAAAATATATGTATATTTTTAAGGAGATTAAAATAAATACATATTTGTGAAGATTCAAGCTTTTTAGAGTGTTGTGTTTGGAAAGTGCCTTTGAATACATGTGTAAACACGTGGTAGGAATATAACTAGTGGATAAATGTTCATCGAAATGCATTAAAGAAATACAAATAAATATATGTTTGCAACTCAAAAATAAACTTCCATCTTTTATTACGGAACACCTCAAAAATTGATGGAGAGATTTTTTTCGTTGACCAACAGTGTAGTATTTATAATAAATTTTAAGAAAAAAGAAAAATGGGTTAGTCCAAACCACATGAAAAGGCAAAAAATATAAGGCATATGCCATAAAGCTTCCTTTTTAAAAAGGTTGAATTCATTAAAAACACTTAAAGTTGACACAAATTTTCACCTAGACACCTAACTTAGGGTTATTCTGAATGAAGACTCAACCTATTATAAAACATAAATTAGACACCATTTTGACAATCAACAAAAAATCAAAGCGAGTGTATTACAACGGTCAATGACTTGGCAAAATAGCTAATAAACAAATTACATATGGCATTATTTGCAAAAAATTTAAACATATGGACAATAAATCAACCACACAAATAAAATCTGAAGAAACATAACTTTATTGATAAATATGAGTGTACAATTATGTTCGTCCCTTGATTCTTCTCTCCTAAGATTTATCCATGATTTGAGGGTCGTTAGTGGCCTATTTCTCGAACTAGGATGATTTAGATTTGACCTCTATATGAATATTCCATGACTTTCGTGGAATATTCGAGATTGTGTTCTTTAAATATACTCAAGAGTTTATGGGATATTTGAGATATTCAAGATCTCGATCTCTTTATTAAATTTTTGAGATGTCTTTTAAGGGAATTTAGTACCCTTTATATAGGCATGAACTAGGGTTTAGGGTTGAGTACCCTCCAAGATTCCTATCTGGAATTTAATACAACTTCTAGAGTCCCAACTAGAATTGAATACTATAACGACCGGGTTCCGTCGTTATAGAAAAGTTAATGGGGAAATTTTTGGATTGAGAAACTTGTTTGTAGTAACTTGAAATTTCCCAACATAGTCGAGATTTGGACGAAATCGGAGACATTAAGGTGTAAGGAAATCTGGTAACAATCAGATGAGTTAATTATGATTATTGTTACATGAGTAGTTAGATAACTCGTTAAGGAATTAGTACGACGTTACGGAATTGATTGCGAGCGAGTAGAACTCCCGAAATCAATCATAGCGTAAAGGGTAGTTTTTGAGCGTCGTTCGTTAGAGGTGTGTTGTGAAATGGGGGTCTTGGATTTATTAAAATAGCTCACTGGTTCGTGCAAGCCGCCTTGGCGGGGGTTTGTGCCACTCTAGTACGGCCGATGTAGCAGGGTGAGGACTGCTGTAACGGGTTCGATGGGACTTAAAGTCGTAAATAAACCCCTAAACGACCTTATTTTGCACTTTTTCAATTTTTAGAGATAAGGAATGAACCCCAGGTGACTCATAACAGTTTTCCACCATTCTTGAGGCTAAAGGTAAGCCTTTCACTCCCCGAGTTCGTTTTTCGATCCGTAGAACGTAATAAAATGGGTAATTAATGATGGGGGAGGGTTTTTATCTAGATTCTATGGTGGAAACATCCCTAATTTGAATACTTGGGATCATGGTTTCGATCTAGGGTTCATAGAATCATTAGTAATTCGGGTAATTAATGATTGTTTATTGATTCCCGTATTATACTAATTGTTTGTAGACCAAGAACAAGTGGAACGAATTCAAAAAGGGAAGGATCAAGTTTCTTAGGATTTCAAGCTTGTTTCCAGGTAGGTGATGGTTGTGATTCTATGATTGTGTGATGTATGTTTGTTCTTGCTTCATTATAATACTTGCATGTATGCGAATGTTGCATGATTGATCACATTTGTTGTAAAGGAGATAGATGAATGATGAATGCCATGAATTATGACTTGTTGGTATGAACTTGAAAAGATACTTGTGATTGCGATTGTGGTGTGTTGAATGGATCGGTTGTCATATTCCAGCATAACTAATTTAGATCGGTTGCCACGTACCGACATAATTATGGGATCGGTTGCCACGTTTTGGCATAAAATTTGGATCGGGTACCACGCTCCGGTATGCTAACTATTTGGGTTTGGGTTCCATGAGAGGACCAATAACTTGTCATAATTGTGTATATTGTTGAGCAAGCGATAATCGATATTGTATATGTTTGGTATTTTGCATGTTATAATGTTGTATTGACTTGCTTATGTTACACTTAATGCGATAGCAGCGCGATCCTACCAGTACACTGTGGTTATGCACTGATACTACACTTGCTCTTTTTTTTTTGAGTACATCGTATTTTTCGACTGCTATTGACAGACCTCCCTTAAAAGATCAGTGATCGTCGTTCGAATTTAGGGGTGTGCCAATTCTTTCGGGCTGCCATGAGTTCTCATTTCTTCTATGTCCACATTTCCGGACTTAGACATTTCTATTAGTTATTAGTACAATAGTTTGGGGTTGTATCCCTTCTTATTTTGACTTGTTGAACTTTAGATGTTTTGGTACATCAACTTTCAGGTTCTAGGTTATTTCTTCTGCATTGTTTAGTTCTTGTTAGACTTTTGTTGGAGTTTATGGGAACTCCCTATTTATTTCCTTAGTATTTAACTTGCTTCCGTAACTTAAATGCCTTAGCCTTTTAGATTAGTTGTTTGGTTGGGGTTCTAGTAGTGGTTCTCCCACCGAAGTGTTAGTGTGGGTGCCAATCACGACGGTCGGGATCGTGACAAATACATCTTGAAGAGTCCCACAAATTTCAATGTCTACAAATTCTCATTACTTCAAGACTCATTATGCATTGTCCAATGGACCCTTTATTCCTACTACGGTAATATATTCTGGAGAGGGTGGTGCAAGGTATTTTGACAGCAGTGATGCGAGAAAATGCATTCTTGGTGGGAAAATGTAGCTTGGACATCTACTATATTGGATAAGACGCACCCTTACTTTCGTGTGGATAACAATCATCCACCAGAGTTGGAGTCGAGCTATTTCATAATTATTCGCTTTAACTATTTTCCTCTTCGATGTGGAGATTCATTCATTATTGAACCATATAGTCGACATCCCTGGTATCATGAACAATGATGTTCGTAGTGCTTCTTTGGACAAGGGTCTTACATTTTGGAGAATTTGTACTATGAGTGGATCTGCATCACGAGCAGTTTTTCCTTCAATCACACCTAATGCGGGAAAGTCTCTTGGATCTGACTATCAGGCTTGGTGGAAGAAAACTCATGAGAAATTTCTTAAAGATCATTTGCAGGTTTTAGTGGATGTTGCTAGGCCAATTCCCATTATACATTTAGAGGGTTCTGGGGAAGTATGGAATAACAAACTCCTTAACACTGGTATGACTTCTTCTTTGGGTGTGAAGGTACCCCAGAAACATAAAATAAAGCCTCAATTGCCTTCGGTAGCATAAAAAAGGAAGACACTTACTCAAGCCGCATATGTTTCCAAGAGGTTTCTTGAAGGTGAGAGTGAAATTAGAAGCATGGAAATCTTTTTTAGGAAATTAAAGGAATTAGACGATGTTATCCCACCTGTGGTCGAATCGTATGACAATGCAAGCAACACTTAAAGAACTATAACAATCTCTCTCAATAAGGTATGGTTAAGACCTTTACTCTATTGACTGTATCTTAGAACTCTTTTTACTTGATTATTTATCCCTCTTTTTTTGGTAGGAGAACAATATTGCGACACCATAATGAGAAGGGTCACAAGATAGTGGTAAGTCTATATCTTGTTCAGATTTGATGAAACCACCTTATGTGACTCAAGTGGAAAAAGGGCCACCGTATGTCTCTTGCAATGAGGTTAAAGGCGATTTGGGGTGTGAAGCACGCAAGCATCCACCACCTGCTATGTCCGTATTTGATGGGAAGAAAGTCATCCTAGATGCTCAAAAAGATTTTATTTGTGCTCTTTGGAAAGTTATTAGGGGAACACTTTCAAGAAATGATGTAGATTCTGCATCTTCTCTTAGAGATGAAATTCAAGTAATTATCAAAGAGATGGACTGCAAGGACGTGGATGTTTCACCTTTGAAAAAGTTATTGAACTATTTCTTTGATTTTGCCATTTCATATGATCAAGCACGATCAACCCTTCATGATATGGATGTGGAAAGCGCGTGAAAAGAGTTGTTTGTAGCAACATGAGAACGTCTTACAAATGTTATGTTTGAGGAGCAAGATAAAGTTGAGGAGGTGTCCTCCCTTCGTCAGTCGCTGGATAATATGAAGACGGAGATAAGAGCATTGTGCAAAAGAGTGCAAGATTTGCAAGTCCTTTTGACAGCTTCCGAGGATGAAGTTGAAGGAGCCAAGCTAGCAACCTTATTTGCAACCCAGAAATTTGATGCATGTTTTGACGTGGACTTGACAAATGATCTAGGACAAAATAAAGGGCATCTAGAGGATATGTGTCAAGAACTAATCAATTACTAACTATGCTTGGATTAGATTTTATTTATTTATTTGTTTATTCCGTTTAGAGTTTGATTGATATGCTAGACGATATTTTTTAATGAAAATAATGTTTCCTTTTGTTTCATCTTATATCCAACATTATACATGTCTTTAAATGAATTCTTCAATTTGCTTCTTATTCTTTTATTGAAAGTTTGAATAATCCAAGATCCATCCATATTCATGCCAATAAAAATAAAAATAATAGAAGTTCCCTATTTCTTTAAGTTTCTGCATTTGAATATGGCTTGCAAATGTTGCAATTATAATGCTTCAATTTGAAAGACTTTTGAGGGCTTCAACTTACTCACTGGATTGATATAAGAATCTGACTTGCAGACTTGGAGATTTTGAAGATTTCAACTTGTATACTAAGAGGATTTGAAGACTTCAACTTGTATACTTGGAGGATTTGAAGACTTTAACTCCTATACTTGAAGGAATTTAAAGACTTCAGCTAGCATACTTGGACAATTTGAAGACTTCAACTAGCATACTTGGACGATTTGAAGACTTAAACTTGTAGACTTGGAGGATTTGAAGACTTTAATTTGTATACTTGGAAGATTTGACAACTTTATCTTGTATACGTTGAGGAATTTAAAGACTTGCATACTTGGAGGATTTCAAGACTTCAACTTGCATCTTGGAGGATTTGAAGACTTCAACTTGCATACTTGGAGGAATTTAAAGAAACTTCAAGCATGTTGTTAAAGAAACTCATATTTTATAAGGGTTTTCCCCCTCTATTGACCCATCAATACTTCGTACAAGCCTAAAGTTTGTTTAGGCAAAAGATAAAAAAAAAATACATACTTTAACTTTCGTGTGAGATCAAGTGGGAACATGTGGTTTTTCGACACTCATGCAACTGACCTTAGGATATATTCTAAGCGCCTACATACCTCAATGAAGAGGATCATATCACAACATAGTTCTGGGGGAGTGAGTGCTACATTGAAATTTTGTGGGGGCATTTGTAGACATTGAAATTTTTTGGGACTCTACAAGACGTGTTCAATTTGAATTGGAACTCTAGAAAGTGTGTTCAATTTCAATTAGAATTCTTAGAGGCTGCTCAACCTTAAACCCTAGTTCATGCCTATATAAATGGTACTAAATTCCCTTAAAAGGCATCTAAAAATTCCATAAAGAGATCAAGATCTTGAATATTTCAAAAAAGTCATGAAATATTCATATAGAGATCAAATATAAATCATCCTAGTTCGAGAAATACGCCACTAACGACCCTCGAATCATGGATAAAACTTAGGAGAGTAGAATCAAGGGAAGAACAAAATTATATACCCGCATTGATCAATAAAATATTCATGTTTCTTTAGATTCTATTTGTGTGGTTTATTTATTTTCCATATGTTTAAAATTTGTTGCAAACAAATTGGCATGCCCAGTGGGACCAAATCTGCCCTTCATCTCTTCTCTCATAAATCAAATATGAAAATCTAAACTTGCAAAGGTGGAAAAATGAGTACTTCAAGCCTCATATTTGAGTTGCATCAAGTCTACACTCTGACAAGCCTTGAAGCATGGGGCATTTGTAGACATTGAAATTTTGTGGGACTCTACAAGATGTGTTCAATTTGAGTTGGGACTCTACAAATTGTGTTCAACTCAAATTAGGATTCTTGGAGGCTACTCAACCTTAAACCCTAGTTTATGCCTATATAAAGGGTACTAAATTCTCTTAAAAGGCATCTCCAAAATTCCATAAAGAGATCAAAATCTCAAATATTCCGCAAATTGATGGAATATTTATATAGAGAGGTCAAATATAAATTATCCTATTTCGAGAAACACAACACTAACGGCCCTCGAATCATGGGTAAATCTTAGGAGAGTAGAATCAAGGGAGGAACAAAATTGTACCTGAAATTTTTATCATAAAAGTATGTTTCTTCTTTTTTTTATTGTGATTGCAATTTATTTTCTATCACTTTAAAATTTGTTGCAAACAAATTGAAATTCGAATCAAGAAAATAATAATCAAGAATGGAAAATTATACAACAATCATTTTATTATTTCAAAGTGCAAGTGTTACAATCTCTATGATTCCTCTGAAGTTGCCTTTTCAAATATAAATTCAAGGGCTCTTGAGCTTGTCCTTGAATCTTTGATGAACTTGGACTTTAACTTTATCTTGATCTTGATCTTGAACTTTATCGTGATATTGACTTTCTAGTTGAATTCAAGGGCATCGAGCTTGATCTTGAATTGGTGGTCTTGATCTTGACTTTCTTGAACTTGATCTCGTCTTGACTTTCTAGCTGAATTCAAGGGCTTCGAGCTTGATCTTGTATCTGGTGGTATTGATATTGATCGTTCTTGAACTTGATCTTGAACTTGATCTTGACTTCTTCAAATCTTGAACTTGACACTTGAATTTTTGAATTCTTCAATTCTCGAATTCTTGAACTTGTAGCTTGTAGAGAAAATGCGGCTTTTGATCCACGAGCTTTCTCTAACTTCTTGTTTGAATTCTTGGTTCTCTTTTCTAAATTATGAAGACCCTTATTTATAGTTTTAGATTAGAGGAGTTGTGATAGGAATAGAATTTCCTTCGGCCAATCAGATTTAAGTGACATGGAATATGGGTTTTATGGAGCAGGCTTGTCATCTTTGACACATGTCATGATCCTATTGGCTTCTTGTTTGACTTGACTGCCACATCATTTGCCACGTGGTACTAAAAAAATGGGCCTCTAGGATGAGATGAAATTGGGCTTAGCATACCGGGCTTATTGTAGCCCAAATATATTAATTTGGACTTTAATTAAATCAATATTTATTGAATTCAAATAATTAACCCAATTATATTAATCCATAATATTTATTTGGACTAATATATTCCAAAATTTAATATAATTCGAACCATTTTATAAATTTTAAATGATCAAAAATTAATTATAAGAAGAAGAAAAAAATAAAAATATCTAACTTATTTTTAAAATATTTTAATAATAAAAGAAAAGGAAAAATACAGTTTTCTATAAAATCATTCAAATTCACAAGAACCTTTTTCTATCGAAAAATGGTGTTTCACCGGAAAAAATCATAAGAAAAAAATCTGATTCCTTTTTTCAATGAACTTTTTTAATTTGATAATTCTAATTTTAGATAAATGTGTTTTGATAGAAGAGACGGAGGGAGAGAGACAGATCGAAAAAATGGTGTTTCACCGGAAAAAGTCATGAAGCTCAAATTTGACAGATTTTTTACATGGATTTTTCTTCTTTATTTTTAGATTTGATAATTCTTATTATAGATAAATGTATTTTAATGAACAATAGAGAGTGTGTAAAGAACAAAATTTGTACATAATATATGAAAAAATATAAAGCTAAATGAATGATGATGCAAAAAAAATGTATT
Organism: Solanum gracilifrons; assembly: GCA_029582605.1. Taxonomy (NCBI): domain Eukaryota; kingdom Viridiplantae; phylum Streptophyta; class Magnoliopsida; order Solanales; family Solanaceae; genus Solanum; species Solanum gracilifrons. Next base: position 39,129 of record JAJOOH010002043.1, on the reverse strand, counting down.
AGGAAATTAGATAAAAATAATATTAATCAAAGATAGTGTATAAAAAAATAAAGAGAATTTTTGACAAATATGAAGAGAGGAAGGATATGCTAGTCTTACTAACCTTCTTCTTTTTTTTAAATGTAAAGAGAAGAGTAGTATTGATAGAAGAAAACAATTTAAGTGTAGATAGTGTGAAGTGATGTTAATTATGAGAGATCTTCTCTCCTTTTATAATAAAAAAATGATCCTCTATGTAAATATAATTTGCAAGAAGATCCCTCCACTTTGTTTAGTGGCTAAGTATTGTAAAATAATTTTCAAGAAAACTCCTCCATTTTTCTAGTAACTAAACATTAAAAATGTTTTGCAAAATGACCCTTTCCCTTTTACTTAATGGCTAAGCATTTTCAACAAGACCCTTCACCATTTTCTTGATGATTATATAGTAATTGCAAGATTAATTAATGAATATGTATGTATCTAAAGTGTATATATGTCAAATATGTAAAATATAGAAAGAATATGTATTAAAAAAATGTCTTATAGAATATAATAAATTAAAGAAAGATTGTCTAGTATAAATGTAAAAATATGGGTAGAAAAAGTATAATATTGTATAAGTAAGCTGATTTTATTGAGAAAAAAAATTAGAAAATACTATTGACGGTGTTGAGAGTAAATTCGCTAGGTTGACCCTACCAATTGAAAAAATTTGTTCTTTGTTTTTAAAAATTTTGCACACCTTCCGTAGAAAGTCTAGCTCCGCCATTGATGCTGCTAATAATACTTTATTTTCAAAATCAATTCCCCATCAACGGTGAGACCTTAATGTTGTTAAATCATAAATTTGAAATATAATATTATGGTTCTATTAGAACGTTTGTCTGTAAGAGGTACTTGGGATTGTAGTACAAGAATATAGGGCCTAAAATAGTATGGGGATGACATTAGTGAATCCACTTCAATGTGGTTCAACACTTGTGTACGACAAAGATGAATCTATTTTTATTTAAAAGTTTATAAGAACAACCGAAAAATATAAAATCCAGCCCATATTGTTCAGACCAGTTTTGCAGCCCTAAATTGCCACTAATCTTTTGCTTAGCACAGATGCTATCTACTTGCTCTGAATGAATATAATCCTTTTGGGTTCCATAATCCTCTTTCAGAGCTAATAAGTTGTGCCTGAAAAAAGGATAGTAACATTCTAGAGGTTGTAAAACTGGTATGGGAACTGTATGGTTTGGATTATAAATCATATAGGTGTTCTTATAAAATCTTGTAGAATAACGAATCCTTCTTTGTTGAGTAATAGGATTGCACCACATTCAAGTAGATTCAATATATTGTCTACCCATACTATACTAATTAGTCATATACTTTTGCACGACAATCCTAAGTACCTCTTGCATCGAAACATTCTAATAGAATAAAAAAATCTTACTTCAAATTCTTGATTGTACAAAAATAAGATCCCTTTTTTTATGAGGAATTTATTTGGAAAAAAAGTAAGTGGTGCATATGAAGTTATTGAGGTAAGAAAAAGTCAAGAAAGCATGACAAACATTTATTTCTTACCCCGACATGAGAGAGTTTAGGAAATAAAATATTTTTTTGTTTTTGTCCAAGCTTAGATTTTATAAGATTTGTCATATAAATATATTATCATGTCCACCAATATGGTTAAGATCCTTTGAAAAAGGAAAATGTCTTTTTTTTGTTTTTGTTTTTTTTTAACCTATAGATTATAACACAACTAGTATCAATCTATTATGCCCACGACATTTTAGTATCAATTTCTTATCTGTAGCGAACCTTCCAAAAAACTTTTATAAATTTTGCCATAGTTTTTAAAATGTGGCTAAACACTCATGGCTAAGTAGGTGGAAAATCTATCTATTGTAGACACACAATTTTTTATCAAACTTGAAATTTTACACCATTTTTAGTAATTACATACTTGACAGTTTACACGCTACAATTACAAAATGCAAAGACACAAACAACCACAACACAACAAAAAAGAACAAGACACATAGAGAGGGACTGGACACTAAATGTTTTTGAACTTTCTTTCAGTATTCCAAATCATATAGACACTACCTGGGATTTTTAGAAAATATATACATGTACATGTGCAATAAAAAATGGGGAGGAGGATAATTGTCATTGTGATATATGAGTGAGATTTTGGAGGAGGATAATTTTTCTTTCTCTGTACGAGCACAAATTTTTTGTTAATTAATTATAAGGGAGATTTTGAGGTCCATTTTCAATCTTGTGTTAATATAGATTGATACATTTACATGCTTTGATTGAGATGTTGCCTTTGATTCACTTGTTAATACTTTTTCATATTGTGTGCTTATCACTGCTCATCTTGTGTTAATATAGATTGATTTTTTTGAAGTTGAGTTACTGAATTTTGCAATTGATCGCTTTAATCTAGTAAAAGGGTGTAGTTTGAGCGAAATTAAAATTCTAGTTGCCGAAGAGTGTAATTTAGAGTTTCATATTTCGTAGAAATTTAATAAGTATCTATTATTTTTGCAAATCGCATTGTTTATTATTTTTGTCCATTGAAAGGGTTTACATAGTTTATGTGCGATACTAGGAGTCAAGGATTTCTCTTGGTTCCAGTTGACCCAGAAACAGAAAGAACATTCAGGTTAAATTTCTCAATGGGTGAAGGGAACAATCATAGGTTGAGTTGAATCACAAGCGGGTCATGCTAGGGCCATCATATTATGATGTTGATTGAGGTGCATAGAATCATCAATAGACGTTCTTTTGTGATCATATTGCCCATAGAGAGTTCTAAATGCTGTCTTGGGCACATTCTCAGGCCTAATTTTCAATTGATGGTAACCGAATCTTTGATCAATCTTAGAGAAAACTAATGCACCTTGTAATTGGTCAAAAAGACCATCCATTCGAGGAAAGGGATACTTATTTCGAATAGTGACCCTATTCAATTGCCGATAATCTATACGCATTCTCATACTACCATCCTTTTTCTTAACAAACAAAATTGGAGAACCCCATGGGGAAGTACTAGGACGAATAAATCCCTTATCAAGAAGCTCTTGGATTTGAGCCTTAATCTCTCTTAATTCTGCCAAAGTCATGCGATATGGAGGGATAGAAATGGGACGCGTATCAGGCTCTAAAATCAATGTAAAAATCTATATCTCTGTCCGGAGACATGCCAGGCAAGTCATTAGGAAACACTTCTCTAAATTCTGACACCACATGAATAGACTCAATGAATGGAGCTTCAATCTCAACATCTCTAATATGAGACAAATAAGCCAAGCAACCCTGCCCAATCAATTTCTTAGCCCGAATAGAATATATGATCTTAGTTCCCTTAGGCTTGTACACCCCTTCCCACTCTAATTTTTCCCTTTCCAGAATTTCTAGAGTTACGGACTTAGTATTACAATTAAGCACAACATAATAGGTGGACAACCAAGTCATGCCTAAGATTTTGTCAAAGTCAGTCATATCCAAAATCACCAAATCAGCCCTAGTCTGAAAACTCATAAACAAAATAGGACAAGCACGATAGGCATGGGTAACTATGACTGACTCTCCAACTGGGGTAGAAACACGAATAGAGGCATCAAGAATATCACAAATCATATCAAAATCTAAGGCACATCTCACGGATACATATGAATAAGTAGAACCCAGATAAAACAACACATTAGACATCCGGTCACAGATAAGAATAGTACCTGTGATCATTGCACCAGACGCATCCGCCTCATTCTTTCCCTGAAAAGCATAACACTGAGTCCTATCATCATGACGAGCCACTTCCCTGCCTGGTTACGCATTATTCCTACCTCCGCAACCATTACTATTTCCTCTACCTACACGGCCTCGCTGATTACCTCCTCACCCACCTTGTGGATGCCCTCGACCATTAATACCATTCTCCGTGGTACCACTACTCTAGACTGTTGATGCGTGGAATCTAACACAGTGGGTGGGGACAATCTCTCCTCATATGCCTAAGTTTTCCACAGTTATATCAAGTACAATCAAAAAATGGTCTGCCGTCTGTCGAAGGCACGACTCCCTAGCTATCCTAAAAATTATGGGATGGAGTTTCCGAGTAACTACCTGTAGAGGCGGGCATAGCGGACTGAATTTGCTTGGCTGCAAGCATTGGCCTTCTGGACCCCTTGGAATAAGAACCTTGAAAGTTACCCGAGTTCTTGGTCCTTTTTGCCCATGGCTTAGCTTGACTGTCTCGCCTCACCCCCTCCACTTTCTTAACATAGTTTGTCACCTCATTAAAGCTTCTCCCTGCAAAAGTCATATGAACAGATAATACTTGCAACTCAGAATTGAATCCCCTAATAAATAACCGGATTCTCTCTTCCTCAGTAGTCACCAATTGAGTAGCATATCTAGACAAAGCATGGAACTTGGCCTCATAAGCAGCCACAGTCATACCCCCTTGCTCCAAAGCCATAAACTCATCTTTCTTGCGATCCCTCAAAGTCCTAGGCGCATACTTCTCTAGAAACAGAGCATGAAATTGGGTCCAAGCAAGCGGAGGTAAAGTAGAAGATTTGCATTCCATATAAGCTCTCCACCACTGCTTAGCCTCACCTTGAAGTTGGAAAGACACAAACTCAACCCCATGCTGATGAACAATACCCATATTATGAAGCCTCTCAAAGCAATCCAAAATGAACTCATAAGCATCCTCATTCTCAGAACCAAGAAACACAAGAGGTTTTAGCTTCAGAAACTTAGTCAATATTTCATGCTCATTACCAGTCATACCAGAACCCAACAAAGGATGGAAGAAAGCATCATTACCTCCAGTCCCACCCATTTTGGGTGCAGTGCTAGCAACAAGAGGATTAGTAGGAGCTCGAGTTGCTTGAGTAGAAGGAAGCACTCTAGGACCAACCAATCCTTTTAAGAACGACATGATTTGTTGAGCTAACACTGGATCCAAAGGAGAAACACATGTAGTCTCAGCCTGCACCTCTCCCGCTTGTCCTAAATCCTCAACATCAACATCAACATTCTCCTCTATCTTTGCATGATGCGCATGAGGGTTTTCATTCATATGAGCATTCTCAACAAGAGCTCAATTTCCAGCAAGTTCTACTCTTCCACGACTTCTACCCCTAGCTTTTCCTCTACCCCTGCCTTGACCGCGACCTCTCGCTGTAGATTCCTCAACCGGAGCATTGACGGGAGCTACGGGCCTAACACCATTGAATCTAGTATTAACCATCTGCGAACAGAAGAGTGAAGGAGGTTAGATACCAATTTGAATCGCCATATACCAATTGGAATCAAGTCATAGCACGAAAGGAGACAAAAGAAAAATAGAGATTTTCTAAAGTCATATAGCCTCTCAAAAAAAAGTAAAGGTGTCCCCGTACCATTTCATGAGACTCTACTAGACTCGTTTTGGTACATCGAGATCAATGAACCTAGGCTATGATACCAACTTTGTCACGACCCAAACCGTCGTGATTGGCACCCACACTAACACTCCGGTGGGAGAACCACTACTACAACCCAACTCAAACAACTAACCAAAAACTAAGGCATTTATGTCAAACACTAAGGAAATAAAAATAGAGTTCACATAAACTCTAACAAAAGTCTAACAATAATAACTAATAATGCGGAAGAATAACCTAGAACATTAAAGTCAATGCACCAAAACATTTAACAATGTACCAAGTCTAAACAAGAAGGGATGCAACCCTAACTAATCAACTAATCAACTAGCTAAAACAAATGTCTAAGTCCGGAAATGGTGGACAAAGACGAAAGAGAATTCCATGGCATCCCGGAAGAAATGGCTCACCCTTGAATTCGAAGCGACGATCACTGATCTACTAAGCGATGTCTGTCAATAGTCGCTAGAAGATGCCCTATACTCAACAAAAATAAGAGCAAGTGCAACATCAATACACAATCACAGTGTACTGGTAGGATCACGCGGCTATCCCACTAGTGCAACATAAACAAGTTAAACAACATTATAATCACATGCATATATATCGACATATATAATATTATCAACATTTACGAACAATGAACAACTTCACACTTTATGTCAAATCATTGGTCCCCTCATGGAACCCAAACCCAAACAGTTAGCATGTCGGAACGTGGCCTCCGATCCCATATTTATGCCAAAACGTGGCAACTGATCCCATTTTTATGTCGAAATGTGACAACCGATCCAAGTTAGTTATGTCGTAACGTGGAAACCGATCCCATTCACACACCACAATCACAATAACAAGTATATTATCAAGATCATACATTTAAGTCATAATTTCATGGCATTCATCAATTATCTATCTTATTTACAACAAGTGTGATCAACATTGCAACATTCATACATATACAAGTATCATAATGAAGCAAGAACAAGTATACATCACACAATCATAGAATCACAACAAACACCTACCTCGAAACAAACTTGAAACCCTAAGAAACTTGTTCCTTCCCTTTCTGTATTTGTTTTGCTTGTTCTTGATCTGCAAACAATCAATTTAATACGGGAATCAATAAACAATCATTAATAACCCGGATTACTAACAATTCTATGAACCCTAGATCAAACTCATAATCCCAAATATCCAAATTCGGGTTGTTTCCGCCATATAATCTATAACAAAACCCTCTACCATCAATATTCATCCATTCTATTATGTTCTACGAATCGAAAAACGGATTCGGGGAGTGAAAATCTTACTTTTAGCCTCAAGAATGGTGAAAAACGAGTAGGAGTCACGTAGGGTTCGTTCCTTCAGCCCTAAAAATTGTAAAGTTCCAAATAAGGTCGTTTAGGGGTTTATTAACGACCTTAAGTCGTGTCCGGCCTGCCACATCGGCCACCACCCCGCCAAAGCGGCAAAAAGCAGCGCCAAGGCGGCATTCTCAAACCAGTGAGCTATTAAGAATTAAAAAAATTCCCATTTCACAACACACCTCTAACCCACGATTCTCAGTAAATACCCTTTATGCTAAGATCGATTCCGGGAGTTCTACTCTCCCGAATTCAATTCCGTAAAGTCGTATGGATTCCTTAACGAGCTATTTAACTACCATGTAATCAAAATCATAATTACTTCACCCGATTGTTACCAGATTTCCCTACACCTCAAGGACTCCGATTTCATCCAAGTTTGGACAAGGTTGGGAAAATCCAAATACTACGAAAAAGTTTTTCAGCCCCAAAGTTACCCCCGTTGGCTTTTCTATAATGACGGGAATAGGTCGTTACATTGGGTCTTTTTCTATGCATGTATACTTATTTATAAGTTATATATCTATACTTCTACCCTTAAAGTTACCCCAACTTGCTCATTCACTCGAATCCCCAATTCCCATCCACATTCATCCTCAAATTCTCTAACGATCGATCAAGGAAGAATACCTAGTGTTTCAAGCTTCAAGAATCCAATTCCTCCATTAATTTTGGGATTTGATCTTCAAGGTATGTAGGGTTTCAACAATGGGTTCAATTCATCTATTGAGCCCCGAGCTTTCTTAATTCTCCAAAGTTTAATTTCACCAAAACTAAGTAGGTTTTCACTCAATTTTTTATGGGTTCTAATTATGTTGATTCAATTGTTTAATTTTTATCTTATTATTATTATTTTCACTCAACTAAATGTTTTTCTATTGATATCACATAAACCCATGAATTGCTCTTGAATTTGACTATAAACCCTAAATTACATGAATTTATGAAAAAGCTTGAATCTATGAATGATGTTTTCATGAAGTTATGCATGATTTATGAAAAGGAATGTTTTTTTATCTAGGTTGCTTTAAGATGAGCATCAATTAACTTTCAAAGGTATTTTCACATACAGAAATTATGATTAGTGAAAGATTTTCTCACACATGGTTTAAAGAGCTATTATATGATGTTTTAATCTTGGATTAGTAACTTAATTGTACTTTTTCATGTATGATGGTATGTTTATGAATATTACTATTTCATTGGGATTTAACTTAACACCAGAAGAACTTTGAGGTGGAGAATCAAATAGGGTAGTCTCTAGTAGCAACCTCTAGTTCCAAACTATGTGCCCCTGCGAGATTGCCTTAAATGTCTTAGCTAGTGGATCCATATATAGCATATGATATGATACATAGTTCTACCTTGGAAAGTAGACTCTTTCTTCTCGATGTGGGAGTTACATGGATTACATGTTATAGTTGATCTATTGTCAGTTAAATATAACATCCCACAAAATGAAATAAGTTACTTTCAAAGGTCATATAAACATTTCCTTTCGATTTTGAGATGCATTGACCATGTTCATGATTTATGATTCTTTCTTTAAAGGTTTTTACTATGTTTCGCTCGGTCATGCATATCATGTTTTTAATTGGGTCCTGTATAATCATGTTTCATTTTTATTGCATATCCCTCATACTTGATACATCCCATGTACTAATGCATACTTCTGTCTATAATGTTTAACTAATTTAGGTTATGACAATCTTCCACCTCCCGCTCATGGCTAGTTGCTTGACCATTCGAAGTTCAAAGAGTTGGTGATCCAGTCCATATGTTCTGAGGAGCATGTCACGTTTACTTTGATGTTGTATGTATTTTTCAAATATTTTATATGGTGTAAAAGCTACATCTTGACCACTTTTTTTGAGATGATAAAATTGTTTGTCGAGACTGATTAGACTTCCGCTTTTATGTAAACTCTTTTATTGATATGGGACTTTCTATATTTATTTCTCATATTTTCTATCATGTTGTGTTGAATGTATGTCAATTGGCTTTTGTAGGGCCTTTCGGGGTACTATACGCAATGCCACATCTAGGGTGTACTTTGGGTCGTCACAAAACCACAAATACATATATAAAAGACAAGGGACAAAGATGCAACACTCACACTCACAAAAATTCTTCTCATGCAAACAAATGTCACACCATAGGCTTGGACATATGTTCAATCAACATTGACTTAACTTCATTTGGTTAGAAATCTCAAAGGACTTTGTTAAGATTGTAATGTAGGCTTAAGGAAGGTTATGATATTATTTTCGTATAAGTGACTACATCCTCCTTGTACACTACACCACAACACTTCATTTCCAACTATTCCACTTTTCAAACCAATGCATATTCCACATTATTTTTCATTTTTGCTTTTCTTATTACAACTCTAGACGCCCCATATGCACCCATTTTCAACTTTTGGAGGGTTCAAGTTTTATTTATTCACTTTCACTCTTTAATTCTCAAAACCTTTTCTTTCTTTAGGACTTTTTCCTCCATTTTTTATCTCTATTTTTTTGTAAATCTCTCATGTGGTAAGCATACCTTATATGATTTTCCCATAACATCCCCAACTTAGGCTTTCACCCACAACTCTCATAACTTCAAGATCAAGGAGGGAGGGTTTCAAAAGATAATTACTTTTTCAAAAAGGTAAAGCTTGTAATGGGTTTGCCAATAAAATGATTAGGCTCAAGGGGATAACTAAGGATATATTTAGTGCAAGGGTGGAATTTTTGAGCCAAGTGGACTTCATGAACATCAAAGAAAACCTAAGATAGATTCTCCAACAAAACTCGATCAAGACCAACATTTTAAGACCAAACGGGAAAGTTCTAGGTGACATAAGAGAATACAAGAAATTATTCAACAACTCACAACACATGGCATGCAAATCAATAAAGATGGTTCAAGAACTTATTCCTTTTCAATATATAAGTGGACAAGAATTTAAATCGCTAATGACTTAAAAGTCACAAAATGATATTAGAGTATGGAGACAACAAAGTTGATAAAGGATATTATAGAAGTTTGATTAGATGGTTAATGTATCTCACTGCAACAAGACCTGATATTTTATTTGTTGTACGAATCTTGTCTCATTTTATGCACTATGCAAGTGAAATGATTTAAGAGCAGTATAATGAATATTAAGATATATAAAGGTATTTTTGACTATGGTGTAAAGTTTGAGAAATGTCCAAGCTTCAAGTTACTTGGATTCACTGATAGTAATTGGTGTGGATCCTCAAATGATATGAGAAGTAACTATGGACATTGTTTCAGCCTAGGTTCAGGAATATTCTCATGGTCACATAAGAAATAGAAAATCGTTGCACAATCCACTGAAAAAGCTAAATTCGTAGCCATAACTTGAGCAGTAAACCAAGTCTTGTGGCTTAGAAAGATCATGTGTGATTTACATTTGGAATAGAAGCAAAGTACAGTCATTCTTGTCGACAACTAGGCAGCTCTTGCAATCTTAAACAATATGGTGTTTCACAAGAAGACCAAGCATTTCAACATCAAGTTCTATTTCTTGAGAGAAGTGCAGAAAAGGGGAGAACTGACTCTAGTCTACTGCAAGTATGAAAACCAACAAGCAAACCTGTTTACTAAGCCTTCACCGATCAGCATATTCGAGCTTCTTAAGTAAGACTTAGTCAATTATTTGATAGTAATGTGTTCCTATTATTTAGGAGTTATTTAGTGAACTGCTAGGTCTATGCTATTGTTTTTTATTTCATTCTAGGTTCTTATATATGTAACTTGAAGCATTAATAAAAGCATTTTTTTTCTTCAATTCTTTTCGCTCTTTCACCTTTTTGTTTTAGCTACAATTTTTTATTTTCCTTAGCCGTGTTATTTAGCTTAAGAATTTAAAAACCTTCAAAAACAACACATGGAGGTCATGGCTAACTATAACCGTAGGATTGATCGATTTGATTGATTGAATAGAGAAGGTAAAAGGGGTGACATGGAGAACTATTGATATTTATGATGCCATCCAGTTATCTAAGGTCAACATACCATGTGACGACGATCTATTGTATGCTACATTATGCTTTTGGTCTACCTCAAATAAGGCATTCACCTTCAACTTAGGCATAATAATTCCAATTGTGTTAGACTTTTCTGCTTTGACAAGGACTAGACCTCTTGGTGAGACTATTAGTGTAGTCCTAGACATCCTGAATTCGACCTTCTCGTTGTCGAAGAGTGAGAAAAATAAGAAAATATATTATGAGGAGTTTAACAAAATGAACATGGAAAGAGAGGATGTAACCGAGGATAAACATTTCACGTTCCTTAATATGTGGCTTTTAATATTAGTATTTTGCAATGGATCATCAAGGGTAATGATGGAGTATAGGATTGTTATATCATAATCCTACACTCCATTGTTACCCTTGATAAACCATTGCAAAAGACGAACTTGCAAAGCTACATATTAAGGAATGTGAAATGGTCATCTCAGTTACATCCTCTCGATCCATGTTTACTTTGATAAGCTCCTCATAATATATGTTCTTATTTTTCTCACACATCGGCAAAGAAAAGATCGAATTCTGGATTTCTAGGACTGTACTTATCGCCTCACCTTGAGGTCTAATCCCTGTCAAAGCAAAAATGTCCAACACAATGGGACTCATCATGCCAAAATTGAAGTAGAATGAGTTACTTGAGGTAGATCAGAAGCATAATGCAGCATACAAGATATCATCATCACAAGGTATGTTGACTTTAGATAACTATATAGAATCATAAATACCATTATTCTCCATGTCTCCCCTTTAACTTTCTCCATTAGATCAACCCAACCAATCCATCCTTAAGTTATAGTTAGCCATGACCTCCATGTGTTCTTTTTGTGCCAACCAGGTTGCATGGTGTAAAAGAAGTGGGCATTGATAATTCAAACCGCTAATGACTCAAAAGTTACAAAACGATGTTAGACAAAGGATCCAGCTAAGTTGATGAAGGTTATTATAGAAGCTTGATTGGATGGTTAATGTATCTCACTGCAACAAGACATGATATTTTATTTGTTGTAAGAATCTTGTCTCATTTTATGCACTGTGCAAGTGAATTGCTTTAATAGCAGTTTAATGAATATTAAGATATATTAAAGTTATTGTTGACTATGGTGTAAAGTTTGAGAAATGTCCAAGCTTCAAGTTACTTGGATTCTCAGATAGTGATTGGTGTGGATCCTCAAATGATATGAGAAGTAACAATGGACGTTGTTTTAGCCTAGGTTCAGGAATATTCTCATGGTCATATAAGAAACAGGAAATCATTGCACAATCCACTGAAAAAGATAAATCCATAGCCACAACATGAGCAGTAAACCAAGTCTTGTGGTTTAGAAAGATCATGTGTGATTTACATTTGGAATAGAAGGAAAGTACAGTCATTCTTGTCGACAACTAGGCAACTATTGCAATCTAAAACAATATGGTGTTTCACAAGAAGACCAAGCATTTCAATATCAAGTTTTATTTCTTGAGAAGAAGTGCAGAAAAGGGGAGAACTGACTCTAGTCTACCGCAAGTCTGAAAACCAACAAACAAACCTGTTTACTAAGCCTTCACCGATCAATATATTCGAGCTTCTTAAGTAAAACTTAGTCAATTATTTGATAGTAATGTGCTCCTATTATTTAGGAGTTATTTAGTGAACTGCTAGGTCTGTGTTATTATTTTTTATTTCATTCTAGGTTTTTATATATGTAACTTGAAGCATTAATAAAAGTGTTTCAGAGCGGTATACCGAAAAAGAGAAGCGACTAGCTTACTTAAGCAATTATCTGATCTTTTTTGCTTCAATTCTTTTCGCTCTCTCATCTTTTTTTTTTTAGCTACAGTCTTTGATTTTCCTTAGCCCTGTTATTTAGCTTAACAATTTAAAAACCGTCAAAAACAACACATGGAGGTCACAACTAACTATAACCGAAGGATGGATCAGTTGGATTGATTGAATAGAGATGGTAAAAGGGATGACATAGAGAACTGATGATATTTATAATGACATCCAGTTATTTAAGGTCAACATACCATGTGAAGACGATCTCTTGTATGTTGCATTATGCTTTTGGTCTACCTCAAATGAGTCATTCCACTTCAACTTAGGCATGATAATTCCAACTGTGTTGGACTCTTCTGCTTTGACAAGGACTAGACCTCATGGTGAGACGATTAGTGCAGTCCTAGACATCCTGAATTCAACCTTCTCTTTGCCAAAGAATGAGAAAAATAAGAAAATATATTATGAGGAGCTTAACAAAGTGGAACATGGAAAGAGAGGATGTAACTGAGAATAAACATTTCACTCTCCTTACTATATGGCTTTAAACGTGCGTATTTTGCAATGGATCATCAAGGGTAATAATGGTGTATAAGATTGTTACATCATAATCCTATACTCCATTGTTACCCTTGATAAACCATTGCAAAAAAGACGAACTTGCAAAGCTACATATTAAGAATGTGAAATGGTAATCTCAATTACATCCGCTCGTTCCATATTTACTTTGATACGCTCCTCATAATATATTTTCTTATTTTTCTCACACATTGAAAAATAAAAGGTAGAATTTTGGATTTCTAGGATTGTACTAATCGCCTCACCCTGAGGTCTAATCCATTTCAAGGAAAAAATGCCCAACACAATGGGACTCATCATGCCAAAGTTGAAGTGGAATGAGTTACTTACGGTAGATCGGAAGCATAATGCAGCATACAAGATATCATCATCACAAGGTATGTTGACTTTAGATAACTATATGGCATCATAAATATCATTATTCTCCATGTCTGCCCTTTTACTTTCTCCATTAGATCAACCCAACTGATCCTTCCTTCAGTTACAGTTGGCCATGACCTCCATGTGTTGTTTTTTTGACAACCAGGTTGCATGGTGTAAAAGAAGTTTATCCCCTTCTAGTAGTGGATAAAATGACTCGAGTTCTAAAGGAAATTCATCCTTGAATCACGGGGCTAACATATAGTCCGAACACCTTCTGGACTACGGAAAAAATCCAAAAATCTCTACATAAATTACTATTTTTTTCCTTTTCCCATGATTTGTTCCATAACTTTTTTCATAAATAATATAATATATGTGGATAAAGTATTATATTTTATGATAAATAAATAAATTTAATAATTTAAAAGGGTGAAAATCTACATGATTTGTTAGCTTTAAATTGTTTTCCTACTCTTTCGTTATTTATTATTATTTTCTGTATTTGCTTTATATATTCACTTTCTTAACTCATATCGAATTTCCTATTAAATTTTTATACTCTTAATATTCATAACTCCCATCTTTTCATATTCATAACCTCCTCCAAATATTTAATCTAAAATTTTAAGATTTCTTTTGGTAATCCTTCATTTCTATCTATATAAATTCAACTTTTTTATTTCATGAAACCCCTACCAAGGTTATCATTTTTATTCTATAGCTAAAGTAGATGAAGAAGACTTTTAAATTTTGATAGGATATGGGAGAAGGAGTCGATAAGAACTCAGAAAATTATGTACTTAACGTTGTATATTTTTCCATCTATATTATTATTAAATTCACCCTTCATTTGGTGTTTTTTGGTCATATTATTAAAGAGTTATTTGTAATTGTTGCATTTTGTTACTCATTACATACATGTTACCATGGAATTTGAGTCATTCTAACATATCTATAATAATTCACATGGAATACACGTGCAAATCACGTGTCCAGAAACTAGCCTCTATAACGTCATATGCAAGTGTTGTTGTTTATAAAGATACTTAGTTCCCAAATCAATTCTTTAGTAATGGCGATACCTTGGTTTCGTCCAACCAAAAGTTTGAAATAGGATTATTTTAATTCTATTAGAATGTTTGGATGCAAGAGTTGTCAGGATTGTGGTACCAGAATACAAGGACTATTTAACATGGGTTGCCAATAGATTAATGAATCCAGTTAGATATGGTGCAGTACTTGTATTCGACACAGGAGGACACATTTTTGTTCAAGATTTTATACGAACAATCATATGAATTTATAATTCAAATTGTTCCTAGAATAATTCTGCAACTCTTGGATTGTTGCTATTCATTTTCTTTGCACAACATCTCACTATTCGCTCTGATTGAATACTTCTCTTTTTGGTTGGCATAATATTCTTTTAGAGATAATCTATAATAGAGCAGTTTTGCTTAGAAAAAGAATAGCAGGAATGAAGTTGTAGAGTTGGATGGGGAACAATGGGGATTATAAATCCATACGATTAGATATATCCTTCTTTGTAAAATACAAGTGTTGCACCACATCTAAGTGGATTCAATCTATTCCCAACAAATACTACACTAGGCCTTATATTTAAAATTTGTACCACAATCCTAATATATCCTACATCCAAACATTCTGATAGAATTAAGAAATCCTATTTCAAATCATTTGTTGGACGAATCTAAGGTCTTGTCATCACTAAAAAATTGATTTGTGAACATGGTATCATAAGCAACAACAACACTTGCAAATAAAGTTATGGAGGTTAAAAATAGCCAAGAAAGAATGATAGCCATTTCTTTCTTACTCATGTATTAGAGAGTTTAGGAAATCAAATGTTTTTACTCATGTATTAGAGAGTTTAGCAAATCGTGTAAAGTGATGTATTACGTCTCAGTACATCGCGCATATTATTATATCCGACTGATACATCATGTATAGTGATACATCCCATCGATATACATCCCGATACATCACATATAGTGATGTATCCGACCGATACATCGCATAAGATGATGTACCCGATTGAATGTATCCGAGAATAGGACAGAGTAGAGATTTTTGTAATTTTTTTAAATGGTAGGAAATTTTTGAGAATATGATAAAAATAAGTTGTGTATTTAGGTAATTTTTTAAAAACTTTTTATGTCGGATTTAATCTGACTTTTTTTTCACTTTTTAGCCATTTTCAAATATGATAGCGTAGATCTATTTAAAGTTAAGGACTACAAAAATAAATTTACCTTTATATATATTTAAAAGCAGCTCCTCAAAGAATATTTATACACTAATTTTAAGATAACCTTTTTTATTTATTTTATTATATTTACAATTATTATCCGTTCTTATTACACATTGACACCCAAAATAATTATATTTAGTGTCACTTTATATACTTGGTACATTCCACAACTGACCGAATAATTGGTAATTGCTAGTGATATTGAATATATCATAGGAAAAAAATACCATAGAAAATAATTAATACTATAATAGAAAATTAGCCAAACATGTGACAACTTAAGAGAGACGAAAACAAAGAAAGAAACCAAAATTAAAGCTCGATATATGATAAAATTACTCAAAATAGACAGAGTTCGACGATATGCCAAGGAGAACAATAAAAGATTTCTATTCCAAATAGATAAAAGAGTCGTTGAAGTGGAAAATTGCTTTTGTCTACATTGAAATTTTAGGCTAGTTAAGACCTCATGATTCTCAACTCACTTTGTTAACCACACCCTTATATTCTTCAATTATTATCACTATAGGACTAAATCTTTTTTTAAGCTATAGTGTCAAACTAATCCAAGTAATAATTTATTTTTTAAAAAAAATTGACCAAATTGAATGGCACAATTTTGAACTTGGGAATCAAACAACAATAAAACAAATTATCGTTTTGGGGTGACACTGAAAGGTAGAGATTATAATTTCTTCTACCTATAAAATTTTGGTTGAAAAGAGAGGTAACATTTTTTTTAAAAAAAAGGGAGGGGTTGAAATTTTAGTACCAATTTTTCCAGATATTTTTAGCGACAATTTCTTACACGTAGAGTACCTTTCATTTATTAAAATTAATTGTCATATATGTTTTTCAATCTGGCTAAAAATTTGGGGCTAAAAGCCGTTTTGGGGTAATATACATAGGTGGAAAATATATCTTTAGAAAGTATTTAGTATTTTCGCTAATTTATTTCATATGACACTGTATTTAATAAATTAAGTTTTCAGAACTTTGTAATTTATGTATAGCATGATATCTTTAAAGCTATAAAAGCATATCGATTTAAATAAATTAAGAAGTTTAAAAATAAATTATTTTCAAATATAAAAATGTTTCACTTACTTTATAACATAAAACCAAACAATAATAAATAAATAAGAAGTTTAGAAATAAATTATTTTTAAATCTAAGAATGTATTTCATGGAATATGGAGGAATTTAGAACTTTTTCAATATAGTTGAGAAAATAATCTCACTCTAACACACAGGGCTTTCTAATTTTTACGCATATCATTTATTAAGTATAGAGTAAAAAATAAGTAACATGCAACATATTTAATTTGTTAACTTACCATTTGAGGACCTTTCACTGCATTGCCTTTTCCACCATTGATATGCGAGAATTTAATTTTTTTTCTGTGTTCTTGTGTTTTGTGCACTTTGTGTCTGCAATTCTCAAACATCAATTCACTTATACATAAAAAATATATACAAATATAAACGAAAACTTAGTAACATTTGACAAGAAGACTGTAAAATTGTGGACCAACTTTAAATAAAAAATTTCAACAAAATAAACCAAAAATTGGACACAAAACTACAGAAAAAATAGATCAAAGCTGCAATAAAATAGGACAAAAAGGGTAGCAAAACTGGATTAGTAAATAGATAAAAACAACAACAAACTTGGACAATCAGCCAATTTTCACCTTTCCTTTTTTTCTATCTTTCTCTTTTTGTTTTTTCGGTTCGATAGATATAAAAACTACAGAAGGTCTATCAAAAATCAAAGTTGTTTAACAATATAGACGTTGTTAATGGCTTAACTAAGTATTAGAAATCAGATTGAAAGGCGTAGGAATAGCGAGTCATTGATTCGAGAAAGAACAACATCACCTTTGAAAATAAAAAGAACTCTCTAGGCTTGAACCGCTATCAACCCTCAAGGATCTATTTAATATTAGTGGGAATCCTCAATAGTGGTACCACTTCACTTTAAACGAATTGATACGTGTATTGTATGGTCATACTAAGAACTGGACTCCTAGATCTGAGAGGTTGCTTCGAAAAAATTATTTATTTCTCATCCAATCAAAGTGATGTAGACATAGATGTTCAGAAAAGTTACTGAAATATATTAATGGTGAAAAAAGGTTTAAATTTATACTATAATAACAGATATATTCCAAAATCAACGATTTATGTAGATTGTATAGGAGAGAAAACCAGAAATAAGAAGGGTTAGGATTCTTATGGGAAGGACAAATCTGACCTCTAGTAAAATTATAACAAAGTTTTTGAGTTTGATCCAAATCATAACAGAGCCAAAGCTAAAAAGTAACAATCAAGAAAACTAAATCAGTAAAAATATAAGCAGAAATTGAAACAACAAACATAGATCAGGTGACAAAGAACGAAAATTTTCTTTCCAAAATTGTTTATTTCCTTAAATTGTTCCAAAACTTTGCACAAACATAAATCATCAAACAACTCATTGAATATTAAAAGAAATTGACATGTAAATCATAGGTAGCAAAGATTTGTTACCTAAGTAAAGTGATTCTACCATTTTCGCTATTATTCAGGCTAGGAACGTCGAAGTAGTCAAATTATTTTTGAGTTAAGTAACAATTTTGGGTGAACTAATGAATTTGGGTCAAGAACAGTGATGCGGCGCTTCTGGGTGAAGCCCGAAAAGAGAGAAAATGATTTCTTATCATATAGGGTTTTGATAGAAAGAAGAGATAATAATTAAAAATAAAAAAGGTAAAATGTTAATACCTAGTTATTTTTCAGTATGATATTCTAGGCCCACAATGTTTTACATCAATTTCTTATACATAGAGAATGTCACGACCTGAGCATACACCCTGGACGTGGCAACCACTTGAGAACCATTGTTGGTCCCCCAAGCGAACCCTCATCCTGGGAAGACTATTTTTGTAACACCCCGAATTCAAGATAGAGGGCATAGCATGTTAGAACTTCAAGGTGCCACCTCACAAGGACAAACCACGGCTCATGGGTAGGTCCACGTGTCATAGAAGGCTCCGTGGACGGGAACCAAGAAAACTTCCTAAGGCAGTAACCACGGTAGGACCCACGCTCCGTCGATGGGTCGATGCCTCGTGGCTAGAGGAACCATAGGTCCCTAAGAATGTCTCTGAATCCACCCACGCTTGACCAGGATGTACCGTAGGTCCATCCACGGTCTGTCAGTGGGGTCTCAGGGACAGGCCTGGATGGTTATTTTAGGGACACAAGGGTCCTTTATGGTTTTAATTAGAATAAAGTGGTGTCATTTTACCCAAGCCTAGACCACCTATATAAGTATTTTATACCCCTAAATTCATTCATTCTAAGTCATTATTTCAATATCCCAAAGAAATCCCAAAACTCCTCTCTCAAATATTTTCTCTCTAGAAATTTGAAGAAGAAGAAGAGAGTTCAAGCTAGGTCAAGTCAAGTATCAAATATTCAAGATTTTGTAGGCTTTGTGACTAAGGTATGATGTCTTTTCATTCATGGATTTTTTCATCCATGGATACCCCATGATTTCCCCCAATATAGAAGAAGAATTTTGTCACGCCCCAAACTCGAGGGGCGCAACTGGCTCCTAATGCCAAAACTCAGGCCCGAACCGACCCTGCTGAACCATTTGCTACTAGTGCATGGCAGCCACACACAATCAAGAAAACAAACAAGTATATCTCGGCTTAAAACTAAGCCATCGGCCGGCAAGGCCCCTGTCAACTGATCTATAAAATAAACAGCTACTCCTAGGAGATCATATAAATAAATAGCCAAATAGCACAGAAGTCTGATTGGGCCGTCGAGGCCACCATGATATCTATACCAAAACTACAAGCAGGTATATATCATTGCAATACGTCAAACAGCTCACAAGTTTCAGCAAACCAACAACATAGGCCAGTATGGCCATAACGTAGCTATACACCCCACACACTAGTCTGCAAGCCTCTAAGAGTAGTAAAGATTAGCAGGAAAGGGCCCCAGCCTACCCATAAAGATATATACAACAAAAGGTAACAAACCTCCCAACTCTGGCAGCTCCGAAGGAAAGGGCTAGCCAACCGGATAAAAGTCAATCCTGCTGCTGAGGAGGTCTACTCGGTCGTCTGTCAGGACCTGGATGCATGAATGCAGCGCCCCCAAGGCAATGGGGCGTTAGCACAAAATAATTTACAGAGTATGAAAGACAATAGACTATGAGAAGGTGTCCTGATATACTGGAATAATCTGATAAATAAATCAAGGATAAGATAAGTGTACTAACCTGCTCCTAAATCTAAACTTATCAAAAATAATAAAACAACAACCTACCCAAGCCCACATAAGCTTGGCAGGTACAAACAACACACAAGACCACCTACTCAGGCCCCCATAAGCCAGGAAGGTGCCAATCAGCCTATATACCCCTATCGGTAGTCCCCTAACCCCGTAGGCAGTCACATATCCCTCTTAGGCATTAATATAGCCACATAGGTAGCACATAGCTCTCTTAGGCATCAACATAGCGTATAGACAACTCATAGCCCTCTTAGGCAACAACATGGCTCTGTAGGAAGCACATAGCCTTCTTAGGCGTCAATATAGCCCTGTAGGAAACTCATAGCCCTTCTAGGCATCAATATATCCCCGTAGGTAACTCATAGTCCTTCTAGGCATCCATATAGCACTACAACAAATATGATATATAGCTACAAAATTATTAGCTACGACATCAAATTTGTCACTAATTATTCGCTTTTAGTGACAAAATTTACTTTTCGTGCTTAAATATATGAGACACATACTTTTAGTGATGAATTTAAAGTTATCGGTGACACATTAAAGTTTCCCACCAAAAAATTAATTTGTGCCATTTGTTAGGTAGTGTTAGTCATGAATTTAAATTACACAATTATAAAATGCATCATTTCAAAAATACAATCCAGGTTATAAGTATCGTGAGTGGGGTACGGTTCCACCACTAGATCACTAATATTTGTTGGTTTAACACTTTTATTTTTTATTTGATACACTTTCATCGATAAAGACGATAGAAAATAATTTCTCAAGTCTTGGTGCTAATTTTTGTGTGTGTCTATTGATTTGTGATTGGTAAATTGCATAGACTAAGTCGATCTATTTGCTTTTGTCTAAAAATATGTACATATTTAATAGTAATTCCACATACGTATGTAGATCAACTATACAGAGATAACATCGACTTACAAACTTAGACTTTGCAAAGGTGTGAAATATTTCATGAATTTCTATTAACTTTTTCCATGAGTGTGAAAATCGAAATAAACTAAAAAATGAAAGCACAAATGAAAGAAATGAACCAACTAGGATTTCAATATATTATGATGAAGTACTATAGTTATGGGTATCGATGTTTTTTTCAAAGCAATTGATTTACTGATCAAATTGAACCGATTATTCAATTTTTTTAATAAAATTGAAATTTTAATTTTATATAAATTTATAATTGTACTAAATAATTTTTAAAATTTATAAAAATAACTAAATAAAATGACAGAATCGTACTGAATATATTTAAAGATATGTTAAAAAATATACAGTTTAATTAAAACATTATCTACATTTGAATGAATTGTGGGTGGTAAATTTCATGCACTTGTGTATGTGTATAAATAATCATATAATATATTATATCTATAAAAGTTAAATTTGAAAGAAGTGAATGAAGTTTAAAATAAAATAAAAATGAGAGACAAGATAGAGTTGATCGGATGGTAAGCATTCCTCACTTCCAACCTTAAGAACCTTAAGGTTGTGAGTTCAAATCCCAAGAAAGCATAATGTGGTGTGGGAGCTCCTGGGGAGGAGTTTAAAATAAATTGAGATGAGAGGATAATAGGAAAAGTAACCTTTTTTATAATAATAAATTTGTCCCAATTAATACATTTAATAACAAAATAATTTTTGGTATATCGAATATAGTCATTAGTGACGAAATTAGATTTTGTTCAACTACATATAACTTTAGAGACAATTGATTTCGTCACTGATTGAAGTAAAATAATTAGCGATGATATAATTTTATCGGTAGTAATAACCGTTTTAGTGACAAAGCATACTATTAACTACAAAAATACACTTTTTATGACAAATAAATTTGTCACAAATGTTTAAACATTTGGGGACGATTTTTCTTTTTGTAGTTAATATAATACTTTTAGCGTCGAAGCACTAAATCGTCTTTGTATACTTTTAGCGACACACATTTAGTGACGACTGATTGACGAATTATTTTTCGTCTCACAAGATTTTTAGTGACGAAATATGATTTATAAATGACGAAATTATTTGTCCCTAATAATCGAATTTGTTGTAGTGTAGCCCTGTAGGAAGAACATAGCCCTTCTAGGCATAGATCACATTCCTGCAGCTAACCACATTAGCCCCAAGGGCAACAATAACAATCCAATCGCTAAAAGCGAGCAATTTAGTTATAAGCAACCTATACAAGTAGCCTCTAAGTCGTGTCTAACACAGGGACGCTACTAACTGAATAAAAATTCCGATAAGGGAGGATTATATCAACTTGAGCAGCCAACAATCAACAATAATGGCTACAAGTGTAACCAGGATAACAATCCAATTACATTGCTCCTAAGCTTTAAGGAAACATGTCGTAAGTAGGGAATAACCTTAACATACCTTTCCAATGAACGCTCGAAAGTTGTTCCTTATGTCCTAAGCGTCGCAAATACTATATATACACAGCTGGTACGCACCTATAAACAGTTCATAATTAATCTTAAATCGTGCCATATTGCCCTAACTTGTCGAAACGTCAGTAAAAATTCATAAAAACAACCATAAAAGGGTCTTGAAATGATTACCTTAGTTAACCAAGTGTAAACCTTGAAGAAACACCAATAACTACAAATTTATATCTTCAAAAATCAACTCCAAACGCAACTAATAGAAGGGAAAAACGATTGCCACGTGTAGGGATTACGTTTCTAGGCACGGGGGCAATGTTTAATGGCAGAAATCGTCAAAAACTAACCTTCGTCATGCTAGAACTCCATAGGAACTCTTTCTTAAGCTTTCTCTCTGGTTTGGAACTGAAATGGAATGTTTTCATGGCTTAAAACGTTAAATAAGCCGACATACCATATTTTTGACCCGACCCGGATTCTGCCTCGGCAGTCCCTAGTAAAATCCACATAACGTTTTTCTCTGATGTCGGTTTGATACGGGGTTTGATGCGTTGCAAACTAGACTCGTAGTACTTCGATTTAATGGATGATAGGCCTTCTAACTCTTTATATGTTGGGAGAGAACATCCAAGACATTTGACCCAAATTTTAGACAAATCTATAAAAAGGAACTTACGATAACTTTTGCCAACTTTATTTTTCCACTTACTTAACTTCAAAAATTGATTTACAACCCTTGAACACTTAAAATATGACATACCACATCATTTTTAATTTATTACTCACCCTCCTTGTCTTTCCACGAAGATACGAGTTAATTTAGACGTTTTGGAAAGTCGGGGTGTTACAAATTCCCTAATTCTAATTAGGGTTTCTTCTAATGTTATGGGTTATGATCCAATTGAGTGGATTATGGTTGTTTATGATTGAATTGATAGAATTACATATTTTAGGATGATTGTACATGTATACATGCCTAACCTATGCTACTAAGATGAATTTGATATAGATGGGTTTTATGCCATAAAAGGGGAAATTGAGGATTCAGATGTAATCTTCTAGGATTGTGAGATATATTGTACATTGCTTGGGATTAGAGCATATAGATATGAATTGCTTGAGAGTGAAGCATGTTGACATTAATTGATTGAAATCAAAGTATGTATGATGAATTATGACTTGCACGCTTTGAGATTAGAATTGTCTTGAGACTAAGGCATGTATGATGAATGATGATTATGAGGGCTTTGAGAGTAAAACTTAATGTCGAATTATGTCTAGTAGGGCATTGAGAGTAAAGCTTATATGTTAAATATTGATTTGTAGATAGAATTATTGTGTAAGGATTTACCCACATGATCTACTCTATGTATGTATGAATGAATAATGTGAAAGATTTTCTCACATAGAATGATTCTAGGTTGGAAGGCTTGCTCACCTAAAATGAATCAAAGCATGTATGACCTACAATAGCTTGAAGTAGTGATATGAGACTCATTCATGAATAGCTTGACTTGGTAAGACAAGACAATAGATGGTAGGTTAAGCTAGTAGATCTCATAGATAGCCTTGGATTGAGAAATAGTACCCTTCCAATGGTTAGCTTGAACTAAGAACAATAGAGTGTTTTGCATGGTAGCTTGACTTGGTGAGGCCACACCGTATCATGATTGCTTGGATTGAGTAATAGAACCCTTCCTTGAGTAGCTTGGACTTGCATAGTAAGGTGCTTTCCATGATAGCTTGGTCTAGCATAATGAGATGATTGTCCTTGGTAGCCTTGAATTGGTAAATCGTAACCATTCATGAGTAATGATTTGTCTTGGACTAGTAAAGAAGTACTTTTCCATGAATTGTAGAAATAGCTAATGGGGGACTAATCCCTAATCAAAGTAGCATAGTTATGATGAAACAAGATTACTTTGAGGAAGTATTGTAAGTATGTTTTGATATGAGAATACTTGTATGATGATAGATTAACTTGGATTGTTTCTTGACTTGCCTCCCTTGATTTGTATGACTAGGGGTGGATGATCTATGTATTGAGTAAGAACAAGTTGAGGTTACTTGAGAAGTGTTCCTCTTATAGTATGATAATTTATGTGCATTAATTGTGCTTATTACTTATGTTGTTATCTCTTATGATTATGGTATATGTATCATGTTGACTAATGTTTATATTATGCCTATGTTGATGTTTATGTTAGTCATCATATTTAGTACATCTTTGTACTAACGCATACTCTTGCTTACATTTTTAATCCAAATGTAAGGTCGGGCAATATAGATTCTCCGTTATTTGCTAGGATCATAGTAGAGCAAGGACTAAAGATTTGGTGAGTTCTCATAGCATTCGAGGATGTGATCACCATTTTCCTTTATGTGTTTCTTTTATGTTTGATCTATTATATAGGCTATGTCCCAAAACTGTTCATGATTTAGTGGGTTGAGACAAGTGTAATAAACTTCCACTCGTTTTATAAAGACTTTGATGTTAGGGAAAAATATCTCAAATTTCTGTACCATTTTCTATTATCTTATGCTATGATATGCTAAGTGGCTTGTATGAGGCCTCTTGGGATCTTGTACGCCATGTTACATCAAGGGTGTACCCCTGGGTCGTGACTAACTTGGTATCAGAGCACAACGTTTAGAATGGTTCTAGGATGTCTCAAAACCACGTTAAGTAGAGTCTTGTTCATAAGTATGAAGCGCGCCACATTTATGAATGAGAGGCTATGAGATGCTTAGGAAAATTCACTTCTTCATTACTCTAAGTCGTGCCATAGAGTTTAATTCTATAAGGTCTTTATCGTAATCCTTACCCGATGGTCTACATGATATGACTACTATAAGGGCTAATACTAGAAGGAATGAGGAAGACAATGTGGATCAAGAAGTTCCTTCCCAAGTTCCTCCACAAGCTCTGATTGACCCTTTGGCAGAGGATGTGACTAATGTGGAGTTTAGGTCTGTTTTTCAAGTGTTGGCTCAAGTCGTGATAGCCCAATCCAATAGAGAGGTGTTAGCTCCCATGAACCCAAATGTGGGTATGGCGGCTTTCAAGAATGATGGACTTTATGAGGATGAACCCTCTGGAATTTTATGGTTCAAAGCTTGAGGAAGATCCTCAAGAGTTCATAGATAAGGTCCATAAAGTGTTAGACATTATGGGGGTTACTCTGGAGGAGAAGGCAGAATTGGCCACTTACCAACTCAACGGGATTTCTCATGTTTGGTTCAACTAATGGAAAGAAGCAAGACTGGTAGGAATGGGTCCCATAGAGTGGGAAAGGTTGAAAACTGCCTTTCTTGATAGGTTCTTCCTTGTTGAGATAAGAGAGGCTTTGGTGCTTGAGTTTACTAACCTTCAGAAAGGTAATATGAGTGTTAAGGAATATGCTTTGAGGTTTACTCAAATGTCAAAATATTCTCCATCTTTAGTGGCCGACTCTAGGGTAAGAATTAGTATGTTTGTGTCCGGTGTGTCCGATTTAGTAGTGAAAGAATGTCATACTGCCATGCTTATTGGTGACATGAATATTGCTCGTCTGATGACTCATGCCCAATAAATCGAAGAGGAGAAACTAAAAGGGAGATCTAGGGAGAAAAAGGGAGATCTAGGGAGAAAAAGAGGTCTAGAAATGATGATGGTAATTCCTCTCATGCAAGGTTCAAGGAACATGGTCGTCCTAAGTATCGACAAAGGTTTTTCGGGAAAGGTCCTACAATGCTCCTAAGTATAGTGAAGATAGGGTGTCTAACCCTAAACCGCAAGGAATTAGTAGTGAATCCATATGGCCTACTTGTGCTAGATGTGGAAAGAGACATGATGGTAGGTATTTAGTCGACATGGAGGGTTGCTTTAGTTGTGGTGAAAGTGGTCACATAATAAGGGATTTGCAAGGATGAAGGCTAAGAGAAGAGATAGAAAGCAAGTTCCTCTTAGTGGTTCGGATGCGAATGCTCCAAAGCAGAATAGGTTCTATGCTCTCCAAGATAGAGGTGAACAAGAGTGTCCTCCAGATGTGGCTACCGGTATGTGTTTTATGCTTTATTAGATTTCGGTGTTTCTTTGTATTTTGTGACTTGATAGGACTTGATAAGCTAGACTTTGATGTTGTTTTCAGTATGGATTGGTTGCATTATTGTTATATTTTATTTATTGTACAACCCGATATGGTCATTATGAGTTTTGGGTATGTTGTTTGGTTTGACTAATGCCCCGGCATCATGAAAAGATTTGATAAATAGGGTGTTTAGATAATACCTTGATGTGTTAAGTTAGTAGACTCCTCTAAAGGGTAGTAGTATAGTTTACCATGGTTTAGAATCATCTTGTGTGATGGATGTGAAAGCTTAGTGATAACTTGATCCGACCTTAAAATTGAAAGAAGCGGTGCTTAAAACGTCAGTTTAGGATTCCTCCCAAGGGCGAGATGGTGTCCTTGGATAACAAGGTCGTTTAGGTGTTCCTAATGTTCATGATTTGGGTTTACATATATTTCTCACCTTTGAAAGGTGTAATGAGTTTAGGAAGTTTAGTCCCTGGTTTGTAGGCCCATATGAAATCTTGAGATGTGTTGGTAAGGTTGATTATGAGCTAGAGGTTCCTAATGAGTTGGCATTAGTTCATCCAATTTTCCATGTCTCTAAGTAGAAAGAAGTGTCTTGGAGATCCGTCATTCATAGATCCCTTAGTAGGCTTGGGAGTTAATGAGAATATCTTTTATGAAGAAGTACCGGTTGATATCTTAGATTGGTAAGTTAAGAAATGGAAGAAAAAGGAAGTTGCTTCAGTGAAAATGTTATGGAGGGATCTTTTAGTTGAGAGTGTCACTTGGGAGGCCGAATACAATAAGATGTCTCGATATCCTCATCCTTTTTCCTTCTACTCCTCCTCTAGCTTGAGATGAAGAGTTACTCATGGTTTGTTCTTTATGTAAAGTCATGTGTGTTTTAGATGTTTTCATGATTTCCTTATGTTGTGCATGTTCATGAAAGAACTTGTGTTTTGAAAGAAAATGAGTTTGCTTGATTGATTTTCCTCACGATATATTGTATTGAGTATTAGTTGCCTATATACTTCATGAGATGAGTTGTTAAACATGCCTTAGCTTGGAGTTGAGAGATTCCTCCTTTGATGTTAGTTATGAGTATTGATTGCATATAGGCTCTATGAGATTGTGTTGAGCATACTTTTAGCTTGGAGATAATAGTTCCTCCTTGAACACGAGAAATATTAACATATCATGTATTTTGGGTTGCTAGATGTAGTTCCTACCTTCCTTGTGATGCATTGAGCATATTTAGTTTGGAATTGATGTTTTCTCTTTAGTTGTGTATATTTAGATGTGTTGCATGCATGATGGGTTGCTAGTCTTGAGTCGTTTCCTTTAAAAAGTTCCTAGAATGCCATTTGAGGACGAATGTTCCCAAGGGGGAGATATTGTAACACCCCAAATTCGAGATAGAGGGCATAACATGTTAGAACTTCAATGTTCCACCTCATAAAGACAAATCACGGCTCATGGGTTGGCCCACGTGCCGTAGATGGATCTGTGGATGGGCACCAAGAAAACTGCCTAAGGCAGTAACCACGCCAAGACCCACGCTCCGTCGATGGGTCCACGACTCGTGGCTAGGGGAACTGTAGGTCCCCAATAAAGTCTCTGAATCCACCAATTCTTGAGCAGGACAGATCGTAGGTCCATCCACGGTCCGTCAGCGAGGTCTCGTAGGTCAGGCCTGGACGGTTATTTTAGGGACACAAGGGTCCTTTCCAGTTTTAATTAGAATAAAGTTTGTGTCATTTTACCCAAGCCTAGACCACCTATATAAGTATTTTAGACCCCTAAATTCATTCATTCTAAATCATTATTTCAAAACCCCAAAGAAATCCCAAAACTCCTCTTACAAATATTTTCTCTTTAGAAAGTTGAAGAAGAAGAAGATAGTTTAAGCTAGGTCAAGTCAAGTCTCAAATCTTCAAGCTTTTGTGGGATTTGTGAATAAGGTATGTTGGCTTTTCATCCATGGAGTCCCCGTGATTTCCCCCAATTTAGAAGAAGAATTCTTCAATTCTAATTAGGGTTTCTTCTAATGTTATGGGTTATGATCCAATTGAGTGGATTATGGTTTTCTATGATTGAATTGATAGAATTGCATGTCTAGAATGATTGTACATATATCCATGCCTAACCTATGATTCTAAGATGAATTTGATATAAATGGGTTTTATGCCATGAAAGGGGAAATTGAGGATTTAGTAGTAACCTTCTAGGATTGATGAGATAAATTGTAGATTGCTTGGGATTATAGCTTTTAGATATGCATTGCTTGAGAGTGAAGCATGTAGATATGAATTGAATAAAATCAAATTAGATATGATAAATTATGACTTGTAGGCTTTGAGATTAGAATTGTCTTGAGACTAAGGCATGTATGATGAATGATGATTATTAGGGCTTTGAGAGTAAAACTTATATGTCGAATTGTGTCTAGTAGGCTTTGAGAGTAAAGTCTATATGTTGAATGTTGATTTGTAGATAGAATTGTTGTGAAAGGATTTACTCACATGATCTACTCTAAGTATGTATGAATGAATAATGTGCAAGGTTTACTCACATAGAATGATTCTAGGTTGAAAGGCTTGCTCACTTAAAACGAATCAAAGCATGTATGAACTATAATAGCTTGAAGTAGTGATATGAGACCCATTCATGAATAGCTTGAATTGGTAAGACAAGACCATGCATGGTAGCTTGAGCTAGTAGATATCATGGATAGCCTTGGATTGAGCAATAGTACCCTTTAAATGGTTAACTTGAACTAAGCACAATAGAGTGCTTTGCATAGTAGATTTACTAGGTGAGGCCACACCATATCATGATAGCTTGGATTGAGCAATAGTACCCTTCCTTTAGTAGTTTGGACTTGCATAGTAAGGTGCTTTCCATGATAGCTTGGTCTAGCATAATGAAGTGATTTTCCTTGGTAGCCTTGAATTGGTAAATCGTAACAATTCATGAGTAATGATTTGTCTTGGACTAGAATAGATGTAATTTTCCATGAATTATAGAAATAGATAATGAGCGACTAATCCCTAATCAAGTAGCATAGTTATGATAAAACAAGACTACATCGAGGAAGTATTGTAAGTATGTTTTGATATGAGATTACTTGTATAATGATAGATTATCTTGGATTGTTATTTGCGTTGCCTCCCATGATATGTATGACTAGGGGTGGATGACTTATGTATTGATTAAGAACAAGTTGAAATTACTTGAGAAGTGTTCCTCTTATAGTATGATGATTTATGTGCATTAATTATGCTTATAACTTCTGTTGTTATCTCTTAGGATTATGGTATATGTCTTATGTTGACTAATGTCTATGTTATGCCTATTTTGATGTTTATGTTAGTCATATTATTTAGTACATCTTTGTACTAACCCATACTCTTGCCTACATTTCTAATCCAAATGTAGGGCCCGAGTATATCGATTCTCCCACTCGTGGCTAGGATCTTAGTAGAGCAAGGACTGAAGAATTGGTGAGTCCTCATAGCATTCGAGGATTTGACCACTATTTCCCTTTATGTATTTCGTTTATGTTTGATCTATTGTATGGGCTGTGTCACAAGACTATTCATGTTTTAAATGGTTTGAGACAAGTGTAATAGACTTCCGCTCATTTTATAAAGACTTTGATGTTATGGAAAAATGTCTCAAATTTTTACACCATTTTCTATAGTCTTATGTTATGATATGCTAAGTGGCTTGTATGAGACCTCTCGGGGTCTTGTACGCCATGTTACATCTAGGGTATACCCCTAGGTCATGACAAACTTGAGCATACATAATCATCAAATTAAAAGAAATGTTTAAAAATAGTTTACTAAATCTCAAAACTTCGTTGAATATACTAAGTATGAAAATAAGTTTAAATAAAACATCTGAAAACCGAAAGACTCTCCAAATCTATCTATCTATGAAGCCTCTATTATACAAAGATGAGTGTTGGGACAGGACCCACGACTCCTCAAAAGAGCTACTACTAACAATTCATCAACCTGGAGTCCTCCGGAATCAAGGAGACCACACTTGAAAGTTGACGAGCTGATGAAGTGATCTCAACAGACTCTTGTTGAGGATCCTATGAACCTGTATCTACACTATTAAAAGATGTCGGTCGAATGACATCAGTCCATTGAATGTACAAGTATGTAATATAGTTAAATAACAAATAAATGAAAGAAAGGACTGCAATAGATAACAAGGTACTAAAGTTGAATGTAACAAAATAAAGGAGTTAAATCATTTGAAGCTTTACAAAATACTTTCTCATCTAAGAACTCAATATAATAAGTGATAAATAAAAAAATACACTTTAACTCTATTAGGAGATTCTCTAACCGACAACCATCACTATGAGCTACATGATGATATAGTGTCTCGCCCACGCTCCCAGAACTATCCTATATCTTGCCCAGGTATAGAACATCCTCAAATAAGTGGATCCACTAAGATATGATTAAAAGCAATAAGGAATCATCTAAAAAGTATGACCCTTTACCCATGTTGGCATACATGGTTTATGGGGGCTAAGAGTTGTTTGAACTCTCCCCCAAATCGGTGCTCAATACTACTCCTAATATTATATACTCATTCTCATATGGTTTAAAAAATATAACTCTTCCTCTGGTTTGATATAATTGCTCAAACTACCCCCTTAAAAGAGGTAACTACTCTTGAAATAACTTTTGAACTCATAACTCATTTAGAAATCTCAGTTTCTCTTTTATAAATGTAAAATTTGATACCTTTGGATATAAATAGTACCCTTATACTCTTACTCAATTCAAACTTGGGAACTCTTTCTAAAAAACATATCAAAATCATATTGTGATATGATCATTGATGACTCAGGAAGTCATACTGCATAAACATTGATGGTATATCTAGATACCATACTGCTCATACATTGATGGCATACTCGATTGTCATACTAATCATGTTTTAGAAACTCTTTTCTCAAAACTCATCTTTACTTTCTCAAAACTCATCTTTAATTTCTCAAAACTCAGTTGAAAACTCAAGTGCTGGCTTTAAAAGAGCTTCTCAAATTTATAACTCAATTCATAGGGTTCATGTGGAATTATGGACATGAATGACTCAAATCAGGTATCTTAATAGCAATATGGAAACTTAGTACTCATAACTCATGAATGCAAGAAATCAAGGACACTAATCATCTCAAGAATACTCAATTCATAGGGTTCATGTTGAAATATAGACAAGAACGAATCAACTCAAGAATATTAATGCATAACATATAGAGATTCAATAATTAGGAATAGAATTTCAAAAAGAATCAAGAACTCAAGAACTCAAAATAGACTTATCTCAAGAATACTCAAATCTAGGGATAGAATCCTAGATTTCTCTTTTACAAATTTGAAAGTAGATGTATGGCGTGAGGACGAACTAGTCCAACACTACGATAGCCTTACATACTAGAAAGAACAAGGTTATTGAAGAATATTTAAGAAGAACTTGATTAGAAGCTTCGAAACCCTAGCTTGAAGGAGAGAAAAATCAAGAAAACCTTCTTTGAGATTCTTGAATTAATTTCTTGAAATCTCTATGGCCAAGAATTATGATTTTCATTAATGATTCGTAATTGTATATGAGTTTGAGTTGGAAAGAATGAAATTCTTGGAGAAAGACTTACCTTGAAGAACAATCTTGAAAAAAGACTTGAAAGAATCTTGAATGGAGTCTTCTACTTTGATTTTTCCTTAAGGTTTTGCCTTAGGGCTTGAGAGAGAAGAGAATGGTGAATTAAGAGATGAAAATCTGATTGTTTTGGGTCTTTAATTGGTCAAGAAATTAGTTTAGGTTTTTCTTAGAGGTAAAAAGACAAAAATGACCCTTTTTATTATTTTCCCGTCGGCTTATTCTTCACAGCACTATATCAGGTTACTAAAATGGTTATAAATATTTAGTCAAACCTCGGATTGTTGAGAAATTGGTGGCGTTAGAAAGAAGATTCAAATACCTTTAATTTGATAGGTTATGGGTCACGTAACTCTTCATATTCTAGGAGATATGGTTGTTTGAAGTTAACCCAAGTAAACTCTTACATCAAAACTTAATCGGTAAGGAAACTATCAACTCAACTATCTCCTAGAAGTTTTTAGTGACCTTAATTGATATCCAAAATCATTCATACACTAAAGGATTTACCTTTATATATATGAGCAATTTAAGAATAACCCAATAATACCTTTTATGCAAATAAAGAATAGTTTAGTCTTTAACTTAAAAAATTTCGAGGTATTACAATATCTCCCCCTTGGGATCATTCATCCTCGAATAACGGTTAAAGTGAGAATGGAAGGGAAAGGAGTTACTCTTAGTATCTTCCAAACTTTTTAACTTGCCTACTAACATAGGCGGAGCTGATTCATACTAAGAGTTTGAAACTCCCTATAGCACATAAGTTGCGAACGATATGAGTTTGAACATAGACACACGCTATCTGAAGGTATTTGACATAAAGCAAGGATATATGGATACGAAGTAAGAATAGGATTACACTTCATTAGTTGCATCTCAAATCTCCCACAAGAGTATATGACTACTCTTACAAATGTCTAAGTCAAATCGCTTGCTAAGCCTAAACTCTAATTCACAAGGTGCTAAATATGAGATGGTTATATTTATCTAAACCACAAGATTTAGGTTCTATACCTCTATAGGGAATCTCATCCCAGCAATATTTCTCCCTATAACTACATTCGGCTAACCTTGAGCTCATATCACGAAACACCTAATGTATCACGCATTGTCCACAAGTTAACAACACCACATTCAAGCTTATAACCTTAACCACTCCATAGACTCCTACTAACCCATTATATAAGAACTTCTCATCCTCTCATCATCTCTACTAACTAAATTTTCATGCATTACCACCAGGAAGCTGACTTAGTACTTATTGTAAAACCTTATCTCTCTATTTTCCTCCATATTCATAACCTTAGATGGAATAAACCCACCATAACTATCACAATAAAAATAACAATCCTCTCCTCCATCATCACACAACTACTATCAACAACACCACTCTCCAAAACTAAAAAAGATTACTCAAAGGAATTTAGGGCGAAATATCATAAGCACGATTCATTTGAGAATACTGATATAAGAATATGCATGACATAACATTATGTTGCTACCCATTGAGAGTAAATCATGAACTTGTTAGACTGAACATACTATGAGACATGAATTCTTATATTAATAGGTTCACATCATGAGGCTGATATCCACAACTTTATGGATTAAGCTAGAGATTAATGGGCTAAAG
This sequence comes from Solanum gracilifrons, assembly GCA_029582605.1. Classification (NCBI taxonomy): domain Eukaryota; kingdom Viridiplantae; phylum Streptophyta; class Magnoliopsida; order Solanales; family Solanaceae; genus Solanum; species Solanum gracilifrons. The sequence continues at coordinate 5,252 of JAJOOH010002043.1, read as the reverse complement.
TATTTGCCCCTCATTTTGGAAACTGAGCATATATGTGAAACTCTCTGAAGTGTTTGACCATAGCTCATAAACACAATTATGATATTAGAAACGTCAACAAGAAGTTGTAATAACTTAACTTGAGGAATACATAAGATTATGGATGGATTGATATATCACTTTAACTCTTTCCAAAGACATCACTATCTCATTATCAACACTTGACTTGATTTCTCATCTTATCATCTCCCTCTTAGGTCTAAAACTGACACTTGAAAACAATGAACCTTTCCCTTATCTCTAAATTGATCTACATTCCCTATAATACTCGGAAAGGCTTATCTCATGGCTATGGAACTCTCCATATGAAAGTATTAAGACTCCTTCTATGACCACTTTCTAAGATGCTTCTATTAACCTCTTCTCATTAGCTTATAAGGCCGCTTCATTTAAGTCTTTAAAGGAAAAATAATGCTTAGTTCATCCTATTCCGCATTGACAGCTCAATTATACTCTCTAGGAATACATGAGAATAAGAAACTTAATTGGAACCTCGTCTAATTACATAAAATCTCGGGTACACCTCTTAATGCTCTTGTTACTCTTATGAATTATTCACACTTTTGCCCTCATCTAAAAGTTAGAATCTTATACGTGTACTAGTCACACTTGAAAAAGGCAACACCTTAATTTCTTACCTACTCTATGTCAAATCTACCAGATTAGATCTCGAACTAACACCATCATCCTCATGTTTCCATTCCTTTTTACCGCCTCTATCATCTCAAATTCATGCCTAATGTTTATTACTAAACCCGAATATCAATATGATTTCTTGCTTACTATACTAACTTTCAACTGCTAGATATAAATTAAGAAACACTCGCCCACTAAAATCCCATGACAAGTGGTCAATCCTTATCTCTTTGTCTACATACTTACGAATTATCCTCACATTCAATTTCACGAATTAAGCACTATTTACTCATTCACTATGCATCATTGCCTAATTATTCAGTAACCCTCTGAATATTATAGGCTCTCCCTTAAAAATCATAAGCCTGGTTTAGAGCTATCACCTCATGAATACTCCTTCTTTTCTAATCCACACTTACACTTGGTCGGTACTAACACAATGACACATCATCATAAAATCATTTCTAGTTAAAATATACTTCTAACTCATCCATACTAGTAACTCTTACTCTACCTCTTATCATGAAATCTACACAAGCTCATAACTTCTTAGTCTACCCATAAGGGAAAACTCCTCATTAATAACTTACCGAGTGCATGACTATAATAACATAGCTTGCCTCATCACTATCTCCCTTTCTTAGATTACTAAACATGTGCATGCATTTCTTCTAACTTTGCGCACTTTTACTACTACTGCTTATAATCTTATAACTCATACTATTATTCAGGTGAAAACACTACCCAAGCTCTAAAACAAACTTCCCCATAAGGGTCTCAACTGGAACAAGGTTTAGGAAAAAGAGTTTTGAGAATACATCTCACTTTAGCTCGAATGCACGAATCATATGAATAAGAGTACATTCTTTTGAAACTCAACACTTAACTTACTCATAGGCTTCTCTCATACCCATCTACAGTCTCATGAATTTCTCAAGACTTTTAATGAGAGTAACCCATTGATAAGAATCAAGTTTTTCTTTTCAACTACCTTGAGTATGAGGGGTAGTCAAACGATATGAGAAACGCACAAATTTTGAATAAGTTCCTTATGACATAGCTCTATAGCACGATTTAGAGTATGAACGAAGGGAAACTTTTCTTAAATATCTATAGTCCCTCATTTATATAAGTTCACAACCGTAAATAAGATCCTACTAACACGGCTTCATAGACACCTTAGGACACTTGAACTCTATCCTCTGATGCCAAGTTTCTCATGACCCAAGCTTACACCCTGGACGTGGCCGACACTTGAGAACCATTATTGGTCCCCAAGAGAACTCCCATCCTGGCTGACTATAAGCAGAAGCCTAACTTAGCATACATAAGCATCAAATTGAAACAAATGTTTAAAGACAGTTTACTAATCTCAAAACTTCATTGAATATACCGGTATGAATATAAGTTTAAGTAAAACATCTAAAAACTGAAAGACTCTCCAAAGTCGTCTATCTATGAAGCCTCTACTATACAAAGATCAGTATTGGGACAAGACCCAAAAATCCTCAAAAGAGCTACTACTAACAACTCATTAACCTAGAGTCCTCCGAAAGTAGGGAGACCTAACTCGAAAGGTGACGAGCGGATGAAGTGATCTCAACAGACTCTTGGTGAGGATCCTATGAACCTGTATCTGCATCGTTAAAAGATGTGGGTCGAATGACATCAGTACATTGAATGTACAAATATGTAATATAGTTGAATAACAAATAACTGGAAGAAAGGACTGCAATAGATAACAAGGTACTCCAGCTGAATGTAAAGAAATAAAAGAGTTAAATCATTTAAAGCTTTACAAAATAATTTCTCATCTCTAAACTCAATACTATAAGTGATACATAAAACTACACTTTAACTCTATAAAGAGATTCTCTAACCAACAACCATCACTACGAGCTACGTGATGATACAACGTCTCGCCCACGCTGCCAGAACTGTTCTATACCTTGCCGGACAATAGAGCATCCTCAACTAAGTGGATCCACTAAGCTATGCTTAAAAGCAATAAGGAATTATCTAAAAAGTATGACCCTTTACCCATGTTTGCATACATGGTTTATGAGGGTTGTGAGTTGTTTGAACTCTCCCCCATATAGGTGCTCAATACTACTCCCAAATTTATATACACATGCTCATATGGTTAAAATCATAACTCTTCTTTTGGTTTGAGATAATTGCTCAAACTACCCTCTTAAAGAGGTAACTACTCTTGAAATAACTTTTGAACTCATAACTCATTTAGAAATCTCAATTTCTCTTTTATAAATGTAAAAATTATACCTATGGGAATACATAGTACTCTTATACTATTACTCAATTCATAAACTTGAAAACTCTTTCTCAAAAATATATCAAAATCATAGTGTGATACGATCAGTGATGACTCGGGAAGTCATACTGTATTCTTGAGTTCTAGTGTTACATACCTGAAAGAATAAGGTTCTTGAAGAATCTTGAAGAAGAACTTTATTAGAAGTCTTGAAACCCTAGCTTGAAGGAGAAAAAATCAAGAAAACCTTCTTCGAGATTCTTGAATTAGTTTCTTGAAATCTCCATGGCCAAGAATTATGATTTTCATTAATGATTCATAATTGTATATCAATTTGAGTTGGAGGGAATGATTTTTTTAGAGAAAGACTTACGTTGAAGAAGAATCTTGAAAAAGATTGAAAGAATCTTGAATGGAGTCTTCTTCTACTTTGATTTTTCCTAAGGGTTTTACCTTAGGATTTGAGAGAGAAGAGAATGATGAATTAAGAGAAGCAAATTTGATTGTTTTGGGTCTTTAATTGGTCAAGAAATTCGTTTAGGGTTTTCTTGGAGGTAAAAAGACAAAACGACCCTTTTTAATGTTTTCTCGTCAACTAATTAGTCACAGTACTATATCAGGTTACTAAAATGGTCATAACATTTTACTCAAACCTCGAATTGTTGCGAAATTGGTGGCGTTAGAAAGAAGATTCAAATACTTTTAATTTGATAGGTTATGGGCGACGTAACTCTTTATATTCTAGGAGATATGGTCGGTTAAAGTTGACCCAAGTAAACTCTTACATAAAAACTTAATCGGTAAGAAAACTTTCAACTGAACATTGTGCTAGGAGTTTTAGTGACCTTAATTGATATAAAAAATCATTCCCACACTAAAGGATTTATCTTTACATATATGAGCAATTTAAGAATAACCCAATAAGACTATACAAATAAAGAATAGTTCAGGCTATAGCTTAAAATTTTTTGGGGTGTTATAGATAATCTTTATTTTTTTTATTAATTTTATCATAATATTTTAAAATTATGACTAAAAGTGCTTTTTAATCGTTAGGTGGAGAAATCTATCTTTAAAATAATATCTCTATTCCATTAATTTATTTTACGTGGCACTGTGTTTATGAAATTAAACTATTGAAATTCTGTAATTTTTAGCATAGTACGATTTTCAAAACAAAAAAAAAACATATTATTGTAAATAAAGTAAGAAGATTCAAAAATAAATTATTTTTAAATATAAAAATATGTCACTTTTTTAGAGAACTATGAAGAATGGAATATTAAGAAACAACTACAAATTTACATTAATTAATATTTTTTAGAAAATATAAATGGATGGTCGGTTTGTAGTCAAGACAAACTAGAAGGCTCTCAAGTTCTTCTGGGAGTAAAAGCTTCATATTGAATCACAAATGAAATGAATAGCCAAACCAATACGATTTAACTTTATCATAGAGTACAAAAGAGAAAGGAAAACACAGTGATTGATGTTCTTTCTAGGTTACCACTGGTGGAGCTAGTACATCTTATTCTTTCTATTGTGAAAAAAGTAGAATTGAACTTCAGATCCTGAACTAAGTGTAATAACACAACACTTGGATAAAGAAACTAATGAATATCCATGGTATACATTCTTGCATGTTCAACTAAGGAAACAAGGAAAGTCAGACATTGGAGCTGTCACGACCTGAACCTACACCCTGGACGTGACTGACACCGAGAATCATTTATGATCCCCAAGCGAGCACTTGTCCTGGATATATGACTTATATGACATTAAACAATACGTGGAAGCTTAAATAGGTGAACAATTAGATATTTAAGAAAAGTCTTAATAATATTGTCTTGCAAAATACTTATGAATGCTGGACTAGTATGTTTACTATTACTTTCTTGAATATACTTGTTCTCTAATAATTCTTTTATATGCATTTTAAATTCTTTTAAATCCTCAAAATTATACTTTAATGGTTTTTGGGTTATTATACTATTTTTATCTATTAGTTCAATTTTTACCTGTGTTTTGTGTTTTTCCCAGCCTTTTAAGGGATCTTCACTATATAACATGTCTAATTTTTCTTGGATTATTTTTAATTTATCTATTGAAAATATTATTAGTTCTATATTGTGGGTACTTTCTTTAACATTTTCTAATTTTTGAGTTATTTTTTCACTCCCTTTAATCCATGGTGTAGACTTTCTGTTTTTATTACTTACCCTTTTTGCTCCTATCTTTTGCTTACATGGTGTAGTAAACCACCAATGTGTTTTGGTTATTATATGAGGATATAATTTTTCTAGAA